>OMLM01018852.1:0-26660 GCA_900302695.1 Helostoma temminkii | reverse complement strand
CCCTCATCTGGGATATTTTTAGAAATGACAGCAGCACCATCAAAAGTCACAAGAATACCGTCTCTTCTAATCAGCCCAGGTGGCAAAAACTTTTCCAACTATCTATGTAGCCCACATTGTTAGCGGGACACCACCTAGACAGCCAGCGGTTAAATGATGACATGCAGCTAAACATGTCATCACTGGTCAGATTGGGAAGGGGACCAGAGAAAACTACGGAGTCCGACATTGTTTTTGTGATGTTACACACCGACTTTACTTTACATGCATTTTCATGACTTCCGATTGGCGTAATTGGGCATCATTACCTCCCGCATGGATTATAATCTTATTGTATTTATGCTTATCCTTATCCAGGAGTTTTAAATTTGATTCTGTGTCACTACTGTGGCTGCTGGAGTTTCTAACTTAACGTTTCTGACTATAGAGCTGCCAATAACCAGAATGTTATTGCATTGCATTGTTACCACAGAATGCCGCACACATAAAGGCATAATATTTGGAAGTTGAGTCATGGCAACTGGACTTTGGGGGATTTGCTTTGCATGTGCAAATTAATACCCCCTCTCTCAACAGAGGGGGAGGCCTTAGACACCACCTGTCTTCTGTTTATCATGCTGCCCTTTATCCATCGCCAGAAAAATCAGGCTTAATTCAAACACTCATCAAGTTTACCACGCCTAAAGACCCACTTTAAGGGGTTTTACACCACCCCCTTCCATTGTTTTTCACCTCACGAGCCTATTCAGATCAGAGTGAAGTAAAACCAACCTGGAGAACAAATGTGTGATCTCTAACCAACTGCCCTCAGACTGAAGAAGCTACTTGGATGAGTAGTGAAACATTTCATACTAACAAGAAGTCCAGTTGTCATGACTCAACTTCCAAATAACTAAGAATCTTCACCAACATAGCGGTATGTTGTTACCTTAAATACTTTGTTGTTGCAGTAGTGACTTTACCACTTCAACTGCAGCATCACTCTTGTCAGCCACAAAAGCTGAAGTTAGGTTGGAAGGTTTTTTACACCATCACATATTCTTTTGAACTTGAGTCATGGCAACTGAAACAGATAACATCACCATCTGGATGACTAAGAATCTTCACAGACACCATCAAATGTTGCTTTGTTCAAATGAACAATAATATAGAACAGAATAGAATAGAACAAAATGTCTTTATTATCATTTTGTTGAGAACCATACAACGACATTTAAGCAGCTCTTCTAGAGATGCTTCCATCACTCACACACATCCTCACGTTTGTACAAATAAAAGTTGATTTGGGTATTATAAGAAAAAAGCGTAAACTCTAATTAAAGTGTAGGATGTTAAAAGTGCATTGCATGAGACCAAAGTCCAAAGGCTAATAAGATAGTAGAGGCAGGGGCAGTGGGATAGGGAGCTGAAAATTACGTTCTTGGACAGCTGAGGTGTAGAAGCTGTTCCTCAGCCTCGTGGTGCGGCTCTTCCAGGCCCTGTAGCACCTTCTAGGCCTTGCTGTGGGAGCGTAACCTGTATTTGTCTTCTAGGGGGTGCAAGAGGAGTCCAATGATTTTTTTGGGCTGTGTCGACCACCCTCTGGAGAGCTGCTCTGTGTGCCTTGAAACAGTTTCCAAACCATGCCAGGAGGGATAAGTCAGTATACCCTCTATCCTCTACCCTCTCGGCAACTGGAAGAGGTGTGGTTTTTCCTCAGTGTCCTGTGTGTCCTGTACACCACACTGTCAGTCTGCAGACTTCATCCTCATCTGAAAAATTGAGGATCATGTTTGTGGGGTTGAGGGTGTGCAGTCCCAGGTAAAGGTGGAGTATAGGACAGGGCTGAGCATACACCCCTGAGGTGCTCCTGTGTCATTACTGTGGAGGATTGGGGTCCAAGTCTCACTGTTTGTGGGCAGTTGGTCAGAAAGTCCTTAATCCACAGGCTCAGATGTTTGTGAAGACTCAGGTCATGTAGCTTCTGGACTAGTATCCAAACATAGCCAACCGCTGAGCTAGAATTAGTATCCAGTAGTATATAGACTGCTACAACAACACCAACAGAAAACTCCTATGGCAGGTAGTGAGGTCTACAGGTAACTGCTAAGAGCTCTGAGTTTGGAGAGCAGGCTCTTTCAATAATGGCAGTATTTGTGCACCAGCTCTTTCTAGTGTAAATGGAGTCCTGTTGCTGATTAGTAACAGGGATTCATGACTATATTGTATTACCTTTGATCTACAACAACAAAAGCATCTCACACGAGGGCTGTGAACTGCTGCGTCTGTTTGCGCCTCCATGTTACATCTATCTAGAACAAGAGACTGACACAGGACATACTGTACACTGTTACAAACTATAAACTTTTACCTTTCGACTTTACTTCTTTTTGTTTCTCTGCATTTTTCCTATTTTAAGATTCTTGAAATAACAGTAGCAGATATTATTCTGCGACTGTCTCTTGTTTATGTGCATCATTTAGGCGTTCAGAGAGTTTGTGATGACTTTTCTATGCTTGTTTTTTTCTTTGAATGCAGATGTTTCCACATTCTTAGACGTCATCCAGACTATCTCAAAATTATCTCAAATTCTGTGAAATAAGGCACAAGGCACACAAAATGAATGTTCCTCTATTTGTCACAGAATTACCCCATGATACCCTTTTCCTCGTCTTGCTACTATTTCACTATAAAAGGTAAAACTCTTTTCTCTGTAACTGTAACTGTCAATAAAATAATGTCCCATAGGGGACTAAGAGACTCCTACACTCAACTTTAAAATATACTGAAAATGCATTGTTCAGACCTATTTTAATATTGTGGTATTATTGGTTAGAATGAAAATTTTAAGCATACTAAAATATATCATAGACTCATTGAAAACTGACTGTCGTGTGAAAATAATAAAAAAAAATGCTGCTTTATTCTCAGGCTGCATATCTGAGAACTAATACCAGTGGTGCTGTTAGGCTGGTGATTTCACTGCATTTTCCTATGGTAGCAAGTTGAAATCATTTAGGATCATGACATCTGATATTCTTTTTGAGTCAAATTATGCTTTACAGTATTTTACCTTGTTTCCATCCAGCAAATTAACATATTGAGATAGCTAACCAGTGTTTGTTAATATAGGGTACAACAGACTGAATAAATGTTTTGTTTTCATTTAAATTTTTACTGATACTGATCTGGTTCTGTTGTAAGATTTTTGGTTTGTGAGTAAATCAAAAAATGTTCCACAATGGGCCCCAGTCAGTCGAAAGTTTCTTCCCCTACAATTAATAAAACTTTTTCAATAACACTCAGAAACACAGCAGGAATCATGGTGATTCAGGTTTATTCACTGACAATCAGACACAACACAGAGAGTGAATAAAATAAATGCCCCTCTAAAGCTCAAACACCATCTCTTATACTGATTCTGGGCATCCACAAGCTACTAGCTTCTTATAGCCATGCGCCATGGATGTGTCCCACATCTCATCCACAGCACTCAGCTATAACATCCAAAGAGTTAACATTGTAGCAGAGGAGGATTAGTTTTCCTTTCTCGCACATTACATTACACCTGTACAGATACAGAGAAGAGTTTAACTGCTTCTGGGTCATATGGTGGCAGAAACACCTACACATATAGAGACACATTTAACTCAAAGCTTCTGGATGTCCTGTAGTAACAGCTGAGAAAAGACACTGTTAAATCTTTAGTCATTTACAACATATTTTCCAAAGCTGATTTAGTCAGTGAGGCTATTTATGTCCTTGAAAGTACATTTTGCTGCTAAAGTCTGATTTTCTTCATAGAAAACAGTCGATTTCAATCACCCTTTAAAGCTCAGTAAATCATGTGACCCACTAATATCATGGACCAAATTATATATACTAAGAAATAAGTTGTGAACTCCTATAGAAAGTGGACAACGTTCCTTTAAACTGAGATTGGCTATGAGACTTGGCAAATAATTGTATTAAATCTTAAGATATTAAAGAAAATTAAAAATGAATATTCAGCACCAGGAGGAGGCAGTTTTCAGCCCAAAGAGAATAAAAGAGAGGCGACCTGATTTTTGAAAGGTTTTGTCCTTCTGCGTTGGCTGAAGACATTTTACTGCTCTGGGCCAATAGACTGATTTTAGACACAACAGCTGTCACAACTCTTCTGTCTCCAGAAGAGTACATGTGTAAGTAGACACCAGCTACTCAACAATAGAGCACTAATTATTATGAATAACAATCTTACTGATAATAATTAATGAATGATAATAACAAATACAACCAAATACACACCAACCCTGTCTCCTAGATCAGACAAGTATGAGTACTAACATTTGAGTACTTGGAAAATGCAATAAATTCAAACACTGTAATCAGATGTTCGCTTTCCGACTGTGACAAAATAAAATACACAACAGGAGACGCTGCTTTTGACGTGTTTATTCTTCTTTAAAGCCTCTTTTTCCACAGAGATCAAGTAAAAAAGCAGCGTTGCATGTTTGGCTTTTTCAGTAATCTCTGTAGATATTTGTGCTTTTTAACATGAGAAAAGGATGAGATGTTCTTAAATTAACAATTAAAACAAACTGAAATGGATCTAATATTTGCTGTTTTTTGCTGTTACAACTATATTAGTCCTCATAATTATTAAGTTTGTATGTTTAACACATGTTGTTGAGTAGAAGAAAAACTGATTGCAGCACAGCAGAGGAGATGTGCTAGGAGAAGAAACCAGCACTGGGTCATTCAGTCAACCAGCTCCAGACATAACAGGGACCTTTACGCATAATTTAATGTTTTATTGTAAAAAATGAACCAGATTCTCTATCAGTCGCGTGTCTTTACTTCCTGTTCATCTCATCTGCTCTGTGCTGCTTGACACGGCTTGACATGAAGTGGTATCAGAGAAGTTTTACAAGTACGAGCACTTGAGGGTGGTATCGGAACCGATACCCAATACTGGTATAGGTATTGGGTTAACCCGAGTTTGTATACAACTAAACTTCAATCCCGCTACGTTTTAGTGGCGTACGTAATCATTATGTTGTCGAACAATGTATTTTGTGAAAACGTCACACTATCTAACAGGAAGTGAGTCGCAAGAAGGTAGATGGCTGGTGTATAACACAGAAGACTAGAACGCCACAGACCCGAGATCGAAACCAGAATCTTAGGTTTAGGTATGAAAAATCCTCAGGGTTAGAGACGTCACGTGTTTGTGTTTAAATTTTTATGCAGACGTTGTGTGTGAAGTGATGTGTTATAGTTTTTAACTAATACCCAGCCCACTATGATTCCCTGACCCTAACCCAGTGCTGCGAGTGTCTGAACCCGACCATAAAACACATCGAGAAAGTTGGAGTCATATATGTTCGTGTTCAGATATTTTAGAGGAAGATAAAAACGGATGTTGTAGATCAGATAATTTGGCAGACAAAAGTACATTGCTTGTGGACATTTCATTATATATCTTAAGAATCAACATATTTGTGGCTCAATCAGGATTATCAGTTATCAATTATCAGAAATGCAGTTCAGTTGTATACAAACTTAATTTTTAAGAGACAGGGTTGCACACACAGTTCACAAACACAACTAAAGACAAACATCAGTTAATGTCTAAAATATCTGAGTTTAGCTGCTTAAACTCCAACATATGCTAAATATATGAGAAAATGTCTTGTTTTGTGGTTTGGTTATGACGATATTTACAGTGTGATATTTACAAAGTGAACTGACTTAAACACATTTCTCAGGGTTTCAGATGTCACTGCATGACACTGAAAACAAGGAAAATAGCAACATACAGTGCCTATAAAAAGTATTCACTATATATATAATTGAAATAAAGTAACAATGATGTTTGAAACAGGTCAAACTGAGACTTGATTGTAAATTAATTACTGATCATTAATCAAACGAAAAGATGATTATTTTCATTTTCCACCTTTTAAAACTAATTGAAATCTGAATTATTCATATGTCATTAACCCTGACACATTTTCTACTCCTTCTTCTTCTTGTGTTGTTTTCTATTCTCCTCTTCATCTTCATCTTCTTCGCTCTTTTCTTTAGTTTTCTGCCTTTTGATTTTTGACCCTGGCCTAGCACTGAAGTACACACTGTAGTGATCTGATATTCCATCATTGTGGACAAAGAGACCAGACACTTCCACATTTCTGGTGATGACCAGATCCAGAGTGTGACCTCTGCGGTGCGTCGGCTCACGCACATGCTGATCGAGCTCAAACGCCTGCAGCAAACATCGAAACCTTCTTCCTCTCCTCAGATCCTCAAACCAGACGTTGAAGTCTCCAGTCACAACAACGTTGTTGCACAGATTAAAGACCTCAGCTAAAATGTCTTGAAACTCATCCAGAAACTTGTGGAACTTGGCTCCACTGGCCCCCCGTCGATATAAACTGATGACCAGGACAGGTTCGTCCCACTCTTCGTGTTGCAGGACTGTGGCAGCGACTTCGAAGGTTGTTGTTTCACAGTTAAAAAGAATCTGAACACTCTGCAGCACAGGTGAGACCTGAATGGCTGCCCCTCCTCCTCTAGTGGACCTGGCCTGGTAACAGAATCTGAAATCTTCTGGTGAGGCTCTCCTGAGGACGGCGTCTCCTGTGTCCTCTTTTGACCACGTCTCTGTGGTGCAAACTACATTAAGTCTGTTCTGTAGGATGAGTTTTAAGATTCTGTGTACTTTGTTATTCAGAGACCTCACATTGAGCAGCCCCATGAGGACAGCTGCAGGAAAGGTCTGGATGCTTCCCTCGTTATTGCTGCTGACACCAGAATGATCCTGATGCTGAGCCCGACTCTTTCGATACCGCTTCACCTTTCGCCTTCCACCAGTCTTCTTGTTCTTTTTATCATCTGTCTCTTCTTCGCTTTCACTGTCCTCACTCTCCTGATTGCTGTTTTCATCTTCACTGTCACCATCTTCATTTCCCTGATCCCCCCCTGCTTCCTGTCCACCCCCCTGTTGTCCACCTCCCTGTTGTCCACCTCCCTGTTGTCCACCTCGCTGACCCCCCCACCTCGCTGTCTTCCCCCCTCCCTGCCGTCCACCTCCAGCCTGTTTATTCAGGTCACTTTGTTTCTCTTGCTTCTGCCAGTTCTGCTCAGCTTGATCACTTCCTGGCTCATCCTCATGTCTTCGATTTGTTGTTGTCCTAGTGATCCTCCTGTGAATGAAACAAGTGATCAAACAATGAGCATGATTTTAAAAACACAATACAACAGATCTATTTTACACTGAAATTAGACTGACAAGTAGATCTGTTGGAATTTTATAAAAATAAAAAGTTCATTTTGTCTGATTACTGGATAACATGGTGTAAACTGCTGATATTATGTAGAATATAATGTGTTTCATACAGATTCCTTCATTGAGCCATTCACTCTCTGATGGCAGTCAGCTACCATCAGGAACAACATGTTTCCTCGCTGTCCATCCCCAGGACAATGACAGTTTGGACAGGCTCCAGGACTCCCACAACCCCCACCAGGACAAGAAGTTAGGATAAAGGACAGATACATGGTGTGATTATCTGGACTACTGGGTGTCTCACTGGTCTCTTCTACTACTTCTCTGCTACTGATCATTCTGGTGCTCAGTGTATCTACTGGGAGGTTTAGTTAGGGCCCAGGCTGGTTGAGGTGGCAGGACAAGGTTTTGTTTGGTGCTAGTACGTAGTTAATATGATGTTTAGCTCAGTGGTTTCTCCTCTTCCCCTCAAACTTTCAGCTTTTTTATCACACTATTTAATAAGAGTGAGCTTGAAGGGGGAGGGTGAGCAGCTTCAAATACCTAGGCGTCCACATCAGTGAGGACCTCACCTAGACACTGAACACCACACAACAGTGGCTGTGCTTTCTGAGGAGGTTTGGCATGTCACCTAGGATCCTCAGCAGCTCCTACAGCTGCAGCGTTGAGAGCATCATTGTGTGCTACTGCTTTGGCCTGCAGAGAGTGGTGAAGACTGCTGAGAAGATCACCAGGACTCTCCTGCCCAGGAAGTATTTCATTGTGCATTGTGCATGTTTCCTTAAAGTGCACATGACAATAAACACTTGAATCTTGAACATAAGGTGGTAGAGGACAACAGAAAGCCTTAAAACATCAAACTGTGATAAATGCATTTATAGTCAAAACTGAGAAATATAATAACATTTATTGACTCTATTAATAAATAAAGTGTAACTAAACAGATTGATCAGGAAGGCTGGCTCTGTGCTGGGGACTTCTCTGGAACCTTTAGAGCAGGTGGTGGAGAGGAGGATGCTGCACAAACTGCTGAGCATCATGGAGAACAGTCACATCCTCTCCACAGCTACTGGTTAAACAGCGGAGGAGTTTTAGTCAGAGTCTACTACAGTCTGCTACAGTTGAACTATAAGTAATTAAGACACATTTCTATTCAGTTTTTCACAGAGTGTACTGTTGTAATTATTGTGTGTGCTGTGTGTTATTCTTCGTACTGTGTTTTGTGTATAGTCAATGTGTAGATTTTCTGTTGCTAAATGTTTTTCTGTGTAATGGCTGCTGCAACACCAGAATTTCCCCCATGGGGATCAATAAAGTGTCATGATTCCTGCCCCTGTGTCCTGTTTATTTCAGTTCTTACCCTGTTTATTATTTACCCTGATTCCTTTTTCACCTATATAGTTTATCTGCTCACACCCTTGTAGTCTCTCTGGGCACACTTTTGCTGTCACCCATTACTTTCAGTCTTTCCCTGGGTTTTGTTTTTCCACCTTGTTTCACTCTCTCCTTATTTTCCCTTCGCTATTCTCCCTTTTTCACTTCTGATTAGTTTATCTTAACCCACCTGGCAGCCTGCATCATTTCTTTGCCACACTAATCACCCACCGCTGCAGTTAATCATTTATCACCACTCCCTTTAAATCCTGCCTTTCCTCACACTCTTGTTTGTCGGTTCATCTGTGTGTGCACCCCTGGTTTTTTCTCCTGCGTTTTCAGGCTGATCCCTTCCTGATCCTTGCCTTCACTTGTCCACTCCGTTTCTGGGTCCAGTAGCTATTCCTGTGTTCCCTCGTTTCCAGCCCACACGACCACCTGTTACATCATCTTCACTTCTGTCATTATAATAAAACTCTTAATAAACCCCTGACAAAATGTTACATAAACGTATAACAGCAGTTAGTAAGTGAAATGTATTTGAGCTTCTATGAGAAATAAGACAATTTACACCTTTGTTAAAACATTGAGCAGCAGCAGTAAATAATTCAGGAGTTTGTGTCAACTTTTATTAAGACTGATTAAAGTTCAGACTCACAGAATTTCTTCGAGCTCTGGATCCACCGGATCCATGGGACCATACTGTACGTCCACATTTCTGCGGCTCATAGCAGCATACGCTCCTACTCCAACTGCTGCTGCTGCTGTGGCAACAATCTGAAGAACATTAAGATGTTATCACAACAGCACTGCAGAGATTTATTACTGTAATACTTCAACATTCACAGCAGGTCAGATATTACTAGACGAGGCCGCTCTGTATTGTAAGTTTACAGTTACACATATTTGGTACTTACAGCTTTTGTAATAAAAGGAGCTGCTGCTTTCACTCCAAGAGCAGCAAAAAAAGCCATGGTGTGATTATCAGAGACAGGACAGCAGGTCTACACGAACAGAAGAAATGAAGCATAGTGTTAGTTTGGGACGATCTGCTGCAGCGGCGTTTTCTCTCTGAGGCCAAAGGAAGCCAGGCTTCTCCTCTATTACTGTACCGTAGTGGTCACTTTAATAAAGACACTCCCTGGATCAGTTTCGGTTCTTCCTCTGTGCTATCACTGGCTGTCATGTCTCCCCCATTTCTAACTTAGTATGTTAAGAGTGAAACAGAACAGCTCTGTATGTTCTGTGTGTAATGTGTTGAAACACAAAACTGCATCCTGTCACTAACATCACATCCCAGGTAGATTTTTTATATGTATAAACTTTATTGAAATATTAAAGTTTTACAATTTTAAGTGTAAAACAGTTATACAGGACAAAGCTATAACATTGCTAAATGCAGAGATTAAGAGCTTGCAACAGTCGAGTGCTTGAGGGAAATGCTTATGTCACCGGGAAAAGTAGAAAAGTCAGATCACAGGCTTCTGTGGAAATTTCTCAGGACAAGAAAAAAATGAGGCTCATTAGTGTGTGTGGCCTTCTCGTGCCTGTATGCACTCCCTACAACGTCTGGGCATGCTCCTGATGAGATGATGGATGTTCTCCTGAGGGATCTCCTCCCAGACCTGGATCGGGGCATCAGTCAACTCCTAGTCAGTCTGTGGTGCGACGTGGCATCGTTGGATGGAACAAGACATTATGTCCCAGGCCAGTACATAGCATCAATGCCTTCATCATGCAGGAACTGCTGACACACTCCAGCCACATGAGGCCTAGCATTGTCATGCATCAGAAGGAACCCAGGGCCCACTGCACCAGCATATGGTCTTATAATGGATCTGAGGATCTCATCCCGGTACCTAATGGCAGTCAGGGCACCTCTGGCTAGCACATAGAGGTCTGTACAGCCCTCCAAGGAAATGACTCCCAGCCATCACTGATCCACCACCAGTCATGCTGGAGGATGTTGCAGGCAGCAGAACATTCTCCACAGTGTCACATGTCACATGTGCTCAGTGTGAACCTGCTCTCATCCGTGAAGAGCACAGGGCGCCAATGGAGAATCTGCCAATCCTGGTGTTCTCTGGCAAATGGCAGTCAGCCTGCATGGTGTTGGTCTGTGAGCACAGGCTCCACTTGTGGACGTCACACCCTCATACCACTCTCATGGAGTCTGTTTCTGACAGTTTAAGCAGAAACATGCACATTAATGGCTGCTGGAGGTCATTTTGTAGGGCTCTTTAAATGAAACAGGGACTCTATAAAAGCAGTTTTCTAGCCTGGAGCATTCAGGTGTGTATTAACACAATGCCAGGAATGAAAAACATAAGTAATGATCTTAGAGAGGCAACTGTTGGTGCATGTCAATCAGACCTTACAGACCTGACTATGTAAAATTTTCCATGACAGCACATTTAGAAGATTGGTAAGGGTTGTTAGGAGGAAGCTTCTACTGTCTAAACAGAACATGAAAGTACAGCTGAGGTTCACAACACTGAACAAACCACAAGACTTCTGGAACAATGTCCTCTAGACAGATGAGACCAAACTAGGGTTTTGGCAGCCACAGGACCTGGACTCCTTGCAGTCAATGAGTTGATCATGAACTCTTCTCTATACCACATTATTCTAGAGGCAAATGTGAGGCCATCTTTCTGACTGCTGCTAAAGCTTAATCGAATCTGGGTCATGCAACAGGACACTGATCCAAAGCAAACCAAAGAATCTGAATCAGAATGGCTGAAAATAATAATATAATAAATCAAAGAATCAAGGTTTTGGAATGACCTACTCAAAGTCCAGACCTCAACCCAATAGAAATGCTGTGGCAGGATCTTAGGAGAGCTGTGCACAAGCAAATGCTTACAATCCTGAATGAATTAAAGCTGTTGTAAGTGAAGTGAGGTTGTTTTTGCTTTGTTTTGTTTATTCAGCTTCAGTTTTGTTAAATAAATGTCATGGTGAAAAAAGTTGTGTGTTGCTGATTGCCAAAGGTGAGTACCTAATACTAAGACCTGCCACAATCAAATGATCTTTATGTTTTTACATATGAATAATCAATAATAGAGAGCACTAATTCTCACACAATTGTACAAATATAGTCCCCTAGTTCAACAGTGAATATTCAGACAGCACTGAGAACTGTGCTTGATCAGATCTGACAGCAACTAGTGTTACAGCTCTGTGATTATTGATGGGGAAGGAAAATGCTGGTTTCCTGTGCAAACAAAGGCTCTTACACCCAGAAGACCAGTAGCTTTGCCAAAAAACAAAATGTGGGTGGACAAAGTTCAGTTTAGTGAAAATAAATAATCAGACACTAATATAGGAATCATACAGTAGCAGATAAAACACAACATCAGTGTAATACTCAATGTTATCAGATGTTTTTTGTCATTACAGGTTGGTTATATACATAATAAGGGAACAGCAATAAAACATTAACACACAGTATAATAACATTTTACCTGGGCTGGTCTAGTCAAATTGTTTCCCTCTTGAGTTGAGGATGTGTCTGCTCTGAAGACGATGCTGTGTTGGTCTCCGTTTTATTGGTGCTTCAGTTTCCTGCTGTTCAGAGTAAAAGAGGAAACGTGGATCATTGACCAACTGTTCAGATAACATGTAATAAAATATTCTATATAACTGTTAAACCGACTGTTAAACTACCCGTTATCAAGACTGAGCTGCTGAAGAAATCGCAGAACAAGCAGCAGAGCAGAGCTGTGTCTCAGGACAGACACACGGGAAGTAGATGCTGTGTGTACAGAACAGAGAAGTGTAGTCGATTCACAGTTAGTCACGTATTCTAGCCTGGGTGTGACGTGAGTTATACGACAGTGTGAGAGCAGAACAAAGAAAGATGATGTCTAGTCTGTTGATCCATCAGATTTAAAAGCAGCTGCAGGAAACAGATATGTAGCTATGGATTAGTTGCTTTAAATAAAATCTAATTCACATAGAAAACTAGAAGTAATTTTAGAACTGATGGAAAGTATAATGACAAACTTCAATTTATCACAATAAAGTAAAATAATGAATGAACAAGAGAAGCTTCTGGAATAAAGATTAAAAACACTGAAGACTGCACTGGAGACGTTTGGGTTTAACATAAAAATATGGAGACAAATGTTCAGAATAGTAACTGATGCTACAGTGCTGCGGAAAAAAATATTTTAACACGTTTATCAGTTAAATGATTTAGATCATCAAAATAATTTTAATATTACACAAAGATAATCTAAGTAAAAATAAAATGCTAATTTTAAAGGATGATTTCAATTATTAAGGTAAAAAACTGTACAAATCTGCCGTCCTGTGTGAAAAGTAATTGCCCCTAAACCTAATAAGTGGTTGTGCCACACTTGGCAGCAACAACTGAGTTTTTTTATTCAGCCACATTGGAGGCTTTTCCAGCATAAACCTCCTGTTTAAGGTCATGTCACAGCATCTAAATCAGATTTAAGTCTGGACCCTAACTATGCCACACCAAAACCTTGATATCATTTTAATAAACCATTATGAGGTGGACTTGCTGGTATGTTTTAGATCATAACCCAAGTCCTGCTGCATAACCCAAGTGTGCTTGAGCTTGAAGTCATGAATTGATGGTCGGACGTTCTCCTTCAGGATTTTCTGGTAGAGTCAGAATTCATGGTTCCATCAGTTCTGTCAAGTCGTCCAGGTCCTGAAGCTGCAGAGCCCCAGACCATCACACTACCAGCACCATGTCTGACTCTTGATATGAACTTTTTATGAAACGCTGTATTAGTTTTACTCCAGATGGAACATGACTCACACCTTCCAGAAAGTTCAGCTTCTGTCTCATCAGTCCACAGAATATTTGTCCAAAAGTCTGGGTGATAATCAAGATGTTTTATGGCAAATGTGAGTCAAACTTTTATGTTCTGTTTGGTCAGCGGTGTCTTTCACCTTGAAACTCTCCCATGATGCCGTGTTAGCTCAGTCTCTTTCTTATTGTTGAATCATGAACACTGACCTGAACTGAGGCAGTGAGTCCTGCACTTCTTTAGATGTTGTTCTGGGTTCTTTTATAACCTTCTGGATGAGTCGTCGTTCTGCTCTTGGGGTAATTTTGGTAAATCAGCCACTCCTGGGAAGGTTCACCACTGTTCCAAGTTTTCTCCATTTGTGGATAATGTCTCTCACTGTGGTTCACTGGAGTCCCAAAGCTTTAGAAATGACTTTGGAACCATTTCCAGACTGATACATGTCAGTTACTGTGTTTCTCATCTGCTTTTGAATTTCTTTAGATCACAACATGATGTGCTTTTTGAGATCTTTTAGCTGCTTCACAGCTTCTGTTTAAGTGATTTCTTGATTTAATAGGTCTGACAGTGATCAGGCCACATTTTGTGTCTACTCAGGTTATCTTTGTGTAATATTAAAATTAGTTTGATGATCTGAATCATTTAAGTGACAAAAAGAAAAAAACACATGAAGATGTAAGAACAGCTTTCACAGCACAACTTCACAGAGAAACTGCTGAGCACAGGTGGGTCATTTTTCAGAGCTGTGTACAGACCAACAAGGAGCAGCAGCTGGTCTCTGGAACATTTTTACATGGTTTTACTTTTTTTTTTGTTTTTGAAAACGCAGCTTATCTTATTGGTTTTATGGTTACTGTAGAAATCCCCACTGACCTTTAGACACTTAAATGCCTGAGAGTTCCTGGTTTAATTCAACATTCATGTGCAGGATTTAAACAGCTGCAGACTTTCAGTGACAGTTAAACTGCAGGTGAAAACTCTGCTCAGTCAGACAAAAAGGGTGTTTTGCCTCAGAGTTTTATGGCAGCAGAAAAAAACAGTTTACCTGACTGTGCGGCTCACCTCACGCCTCTCCAAGATCTGATTGGTTGATTCAGCACACAAACGAATGAAAGTGAAACTAGTGAAGCTATTAAACCAGAATCCACCGTGGTATTCCCCGGAGTCTATGACATCAGCAGATTACCTGACTGTGCGGATCCCCTCACCTGTCGCCAAGATCTGAGTTTTCCCTTTGTTTTATACAGACAAGACACAACTTAAACCACCTCCCTCACAACACTGGACACAGTGAGATTTCCTGTATAATTATACACAACATTGCATTTAAGACTTTATCAGGAGATATCATGATAAATGTTTAGTTAGTGATGATTACAACAGAATATTTGTGAACTACAGAGACTGAAGACATAAACATCATTAATAACTCAGAAGTCGTGGTTATCAATGCTTTGTTCCTGCATTAACAAATTAATTAACAGATACTGTTAATTCTTGGAAAGTCCTGATAGTTCATGTAGGGTAACATTAATAAATTCATGATGGTCCACAAACCGTATAGTATCCGGAACTGGATTAGTTTTTTGGTGACATTATTGTCTCCCAATAATGTCACCAAAATTCTTCCTGCAAACTTAGGGGATCAGAAACATCCCAGTAAGTCCACTTCTGCTCATCACCTCAGAAGAGCACACAGCATGAGTTGGGAGAAAACAACACACACAGGAGCTGCTGTGATGGACTGTTACCCAAAAGATTGAACCAATTTAAAGAAAAATGTTCATCCAGATGTTAAAACTTCTGAGTTTATATTGAACATGTCATCTGAAACTGTCATTCCTGTGTCATTGACAGTGCAGGCGTACTGCTGCTTCAGATACTCCCTATCAGTCCTCTGTCCAGCAGATCTATCAGTCAGACATGTGGTCAGGTGGACAGTGGCCTTAAACCTGGAGGTGAGCAGCACCAGAGACAGGGCAAAGGTGATGACGAAGAATGGGACACTTTCTGAAGAACTGAAAAGCCGCTGTCCTGGGAGGATGAATGGGACGACGATGCGGTTTCTCCTTGGTGGACCATGTTTTCTTATGAGACACTGAAACCGTTTCCAGAAACCATCGACTGGAGGAATGAGCGGACTGAGCATGACGCTGGGGATCATCTGATCTCCAGCTTCCTTCAGTGAGTTCCAGTGGTTTGGCAGTTTAATGGGTCCGTGCTCTTCATCAGGACTTTGACCACTGCCTTTTGTCGTACTGTAAAAAACTCTGTGCTGAGGTTTGATTTTTCCGGTAGCAACACCGTACGCTGCATCAGCGTGGAGGACACAGTTCCAGGGAGAATACAGGACCACGTCTGTGATGGTGGGCAGAGGCAGCAGACAGCTGGCTGGGATCATGGAGTCTCTGATGGATCCGTGAGCCATAACGATGACATCAATGTTGCCGTGGTTCTTCTTTTCTTCCTCATCGATGTGTTTTTTCAGGAGATCATACATGTCCACGAGTTTGGAGAAATCCTCTGATTCTGAGTTTTCTCTCAGCCAGTGAACAACAGCTTCATTCTCACAGTGTTGCAGAGCAAACTTTATTAATGTTTCTCTTTTCTTCATCATAATGCAGCATCTGATCCTGGCTGACTGATACAAACGTCTGGAAGAGAAGTGAGAGAGGAAGTGTTTTACAGCTACAACCACAGCAACAAGTTTAAAGCAACTTCTCTCGTCACTCACTGAATTTCATCCAGCTCCTCCTCCAGCTCTTCTACATCAGTCCTCATGACTTCTGTCTTCCTCAGACTGTGACTGGTGTCTTTGTCACAGGTTTTCACAGGATGTCTCATCATGGTTGGAGAACACCTCAGGAAGTCCAGCCCCTCCTCCAAACTGGAAAACAAAAAGCACATAAAGTAATTGGTAACAATTTTAAGAAAGTAAGGATTAGTGGCTTCGTCACTAGTGTCATTACCAAACCAGAGTGTATCGAGACTGAGGCAAGGCCAAGGCCAAGGCAGGGTGAGACAGAGTCCAAACCACAAGACCAGACAGTGCCAGATAGACTCATTGAGGTTAAGGGAGCATTTTTTAGATGTCTCTTTCCACACAGCCACATATACATCATCATCATCATACAATCAATGACAGTGAAGCTTCAAGCTCTTAAAAATATTAGGAACAATATTTAATGAGGTAATTAAACTTAAAAAGTTGTTTGTGTACCTCCTTCAGAACGTCTTTGTTTGATGAGAAGATATTTAAGTCTCAGCCTCAAGTAAAGACAGAAAGGACCAGAGTCCTGCTGCAAACTTCTGTTCTGTTGGTTGATTCAGCGCACAAACAAATGAAAGTGAAACTAGTGAAGCTATTAAACCAGAATCTACCATGGTATTCCCCAGAGTTTATGACATCAGCTGATCCCGCTGTGGCCTTTTAATCAGAAACGAGATGAGTCAGAGGAAGAAGTTTTTATCACTCTGAAGACTTCAGTTCATCTCTCATGTGTTTTCTTTGCCTTTTATATATGTGGCACTAAGATGATGGAAAAAAGGAAACATTTTAAGGTAACAGGAAGCATCCTTTGTTTCCTTCTTTATTACAGTCAAACATCATTTGCTGGCAGGTTTAAATCACTGATACACAAATGAAAACACATCGTAAAACAGGTTTCGTTTTCAACAATTCCTCCAACTTTAAGACCCATCTACGTCGTTTGTCCTAACTCTGTTTTTTGCCCTGATGCCCTGCATGTAATTATTTTCAGCCTAAACATTAGAAAGCAACTCTGCAAAGAAGCTATTTGGTTGGGATTAGGCATTAAGACGTCATGGTTAGGTTTAGGCAGTAAATATACATAGTTAGGGTTAGGGTCAGTTTCTAGTCACTACTTCCTGAACTTATGTCACCATAGTTACCAAATGTAAATATAAACACAGCTTTTCCATATTTATTGTAAAATCACCTCCCAAACAGTTTTATATGAAGTAGTTGGATTTTTCCTACAGATCTTCTATCACAAAATATTTGATCGAGACCAGTCCAAATGTGTCAGTGACCAGCTAACTCCTCCTACAGAACTGAAGCTGACATTCAGGTGATTCTGTAGTGAATATGAAGCTTGTTTAGTAAATTAACCTGCAGCCGTTGTGCTCCTGGTAGAAACACAACTGAGCCTCCAGTTTCTGGAGCCTTCGTAGAAATTGGATCAGTTTTCTTTCAGTGAGAGAGAAAGTAGCTCCATCACAGATACAGGGTTTACAGATTAAAGAAGAAGGCTGGGTAGTCGCAGTAGTTGTCCCAGAGGACCAGCAGCAGCCTCTAAAAACCCAGAATTAGCGTAGTTCGGACTCATCTTCATTTTACTGTCTCTAAATCGTCCCTGACACAAACACATCATAGATCTTCCAGCTCCTCTGAGTGTAGAAGTATTTCATTCTTACATGTATTTAACCTAAGTTAATTCAAAGTCTTTGTCGATTGGTCCATCAATCACATAATCAGTTGCATGATTCTCATTAAATCAAAAATTAGAAACTAATACATCCAGCAAATGAAACACAAATGTTAAGGATTCTCAGGATATTTTGCATATTATAATAATTTAATAATGTGTACAACAGAGAAAAATTAACTGGTTCAAAAATAGAAGGTGAATTAAATTAAATTGATTCTTCTTGCTCAGGTTTGTTGATGATTTTTAACCTGACTTTAAGACTTTTAAGTTCACATTCAACATATCGTCTGAAACTGTCATTCCTGTGTCACTGACAGTGTAGGCGTACTGTTTCCTCAGATAGTGCTTATCAAGCCTCTGTCCAGTAGATCTGTCTCCCAGACAGGCAGCCAGATGGACGGTGGCTCTAAACCTGGAGGAGAGGAGAACCAGGGACAGAGCCAAGGTGACCACAGAGAACGGGACGCTGTCACTGCTCTGTCCAGGGAGGATTAACGGGATAACGATGCGGTTTCTTCCTGGTGGACCGTGTGTTTCTATGAGAAACTCAAATCTTTTCCAGTAACGATCCTCTGGTGGTTTAAGAGGACTGAGCGTGATGGTGGGGATCATCTGATCTCCAGCTTCCTTCATGGAGTTCCAGTGGTTCGGCAGTTTCATGGGCTGGTGGATTCTATCAGGGAGGCGACAGCTCTTTTTTGTCTCACAGAAGAAATCTCTGTGCTGAGGTTTGATCTCTCCTGTGCCAACACCGTACGCTGCGTCAGAATAAATTTTGCAGTTCCAGGGAGAATACAAGACCACGTCTGTGATGGTGGGCAGAGGCAGCAGACAGCTGGCTGGGATCATGGGCTCAGTGATTGATCCATGAGCCATAATGGTGACATCAATGTTGTTACTGTGGTTCTTCTTTTCTTCCTCATCAATGTGTTTTTTCAGGAGATCATACATGTCCACGAGTTTGGAGAAATCCTCTGATTCTGAGTTTTCTCTCAGCCACTGAACAACAGCTTCTTTAATGCAGTTTTCCACAGCACACGTCATTAATGTTTTCATCCTAACACAATGTACTCTGCCTGACTGATACTTATTTCTGCAAGAACAGAAAAAGAAGAATTTTGAAAGAGAAATGTTTTTTCCACTAGTATTGTCAAGCAATACAAAAATGATCTAATTAATTACATACTTTGTGTTTTAATTGTTTTAAATGTGTTTAAATGAAACGCATCAACAGTTTTTCTGTGAGCGTGTTTACAAATATTTCCGTTGTGCCTCATGGGGGAAATTAACTTCTTCTGGCTTCTAGCTCAGACCTGCAGGTTCACTGCTACATGGTTTGTTGAGCTGAGAGACAAGATATGACTCTTCACATATGACTATCTTCTCGACTCGAAGGCTCTAAGGGCACCAAAATCATGAATAATCAATGTGTTTTAAAGGCCTTCATCTTTCTGTGATTAATTTATCAAGCTAACCCTTTTTTTAACATGTTCAGTTTTTAGAGACTCACTTAATTCCATCCAGCTCCAGTTTCATCTCTTCTATCACAGACTGCATGATTTCATTTGTCTCTGTCAGACTCGTGTCTGGGCCATGTGACATCATATTCCCCATTATGGTGGTTAATCAGAAACCAGGAGTGTAGCTGCTCCTCCAGTCTGTAAAACAGAAAGACCTGATTGAAAACTACAAGAACATGAACAGTAGAATTACTAGACAATGAATGAATGAAATGACCAGTCACAGGTCAGTGATGAGGAGAGAGAGGACTGACTTCCTGAGCCCTGTACCACAAACTGAGAACAGCGTAGTTTGATTCTTTTGGGGTTTTCTGGCTACTTTAATAATAGTGGGACCACAAACCTGGTTATCAGCTGGTTCTGTTAACTCTGTCTACCTCCAGCTACAGGCTTCAAATCTGTGATATGACCCACAGCAGAATATGTTTATTTATAGTGGCTAAACAAAGTGATCAGCTGATTATTCAGCACAGTGATCACAGTCACTTGAAAGTACTAAAAATAAATATTAATTATGGCTTTGTTCTGTTGTCTGTAATGTTTCTGCTGTAGAAACAGCATCTGCAATAAGCACACTCTGTCAGAAAAGTTGATTCCTACACCGAAATACAAGGTTCAGAATAACCTAGAAGTTTTATCAAACACAAACCATCAAATCATTTCTCTTTTTTACTGTAAAGCCACTCAGTGTGATCCGCGTTTATTAGCCATACTTCTCCTTTCAGCTCTGAACTGAATCTGTTGAATGTTCTTACTGGATAATGTTTTAAATACTGGAAATTGTCATGTAGTTAATATCTTTAAACTGTAGCACCAGTTCCTATCTGCCCCAGTTATAAACGTTCAACTCAGTCCACTAATGAAGGCCATGAGATGTGACTGAAAGCTCTAGAAACAACACATCAGATGTGCGATTTCACATAAATGTTAATCAGTCAGCTGTTTTAAAAGTCAACAATGAAGCTGCTCAAAGTTGCATTTCATATTCAATCATTAAACTAAAATTGTAACATGTAACATGTAATCTATTGTGTCTTACCTGCTTTGGAGAATCACAGGTTTGTGAGTATGAAACTTAGTGTTCAGCTGCTGCATCTATTATAATTGCAGTAGTCAACCTGCATACTTCTTTCTGATTTTCTATTGGCTGATGCAGGATCAGGTGTTAAAGGATAAAGTGAAAGTAAAACTACAGCAACTGAAAATCCCCAGTGTTATTCCCCAGAGTTTCCTACATGCAGTTTTATTATAAAGAAAACAAACAGACTTTCTAAGCAAGTCTGCCTCCCTGGTTCTCTGCCAGATTGTCTGCTATCCTGCCTACAGTGAGCGACTCTCCAGCCTTCTATTGGCCGACCTGATCATCTGTTCCAACCTTGTTTCTGACCTCGACCTGTCTGCTGCCTGATAACCTGTTTCGGTTCTGAATGTATTCTGCATCCTGAGCTGGAGATACCTGTTGGAGGAATCCTGTTTTCTGATCATAACTCCATCCTGCAGGATCAGACTTTACTTAGAACGTTACCACATGCAGTTTACTACCTATCAGCATTATCAGTGCTATATTAGCACTGAGCTAGTCTGTGTTCACTGACTGAAACATAGCTTAATTCTGTGTGGGTACATACATCAACATGAGGACATTAGCAAACCATTGCTAACAGGTCCTGTGTAAAATACATTCACTTTACATTCAAATAAGCTAAAACTATATTTAAAGCTGAGATATGCTGTTTAACTGGGAATGTTAGTTGTTTTCCATAAGTGAAACAGTATAATGTTTTTAACAGCCCGGTTTAACATTAACATTAAAATAACATTATCTATTGATATGGATTTTATTAGAACATACACTTCAAGTGAAGCAGACATTGCTGTGTTAATGCTTCTAAACATAGTCTCCTCTGTTTGCCTTTTGTTTGACACCACAAAGAGTTAGTGGCATTGCCCAAAAACACATTGATTAACCCCAAGGGTTTTGGACAAACATTCTGTGGACTGATGAGACAAAAGTTGAACTATTTGAAAGGTGTGTGTCATGTTACATCTGGAGCAAAACTAACGCAGTGTTTCTCAAAAGAACATCATATCAACAGTCAAACATGGTGGTGGTAGTGTGATGTTCTGAGGCTGCTTTGTAGCCTCGGGACCTGGACGACTTGCCATAATTGATGGGACTTAAACAGGCTGTTCATGAAAAAAAAATTCTTCACGGTGATGTGAAAGACTCATTGCAAATGCTTGATAACTGTTGTTTCTGCCAAGTGTGGCACAACCAGTTTTTAGGTTTAGGGGGCAATTACTTTTTCACATAGGGCCAGGCTGGTTTGGACATTATTTTCCTCACTAAATGAAATCATTATTTAAAAAAAGCATTTGCTGCTGCTCCTTCCGGCAGGTGGTGGGCCTACAGGAAGGCGGGACCACATTGCTGGGCTGAGCCCACCCGGGTCCATGAGCAAGAGCCCGGCCACTAGGTGCTCATATATGTGAACTGGCCCGTTGAACCTGCCTTGTAAGACCCTACCAGGGGCTTTAAGCCCCCGGCTACATAGCTTCTAGGGTCTTTGGGGCACACAAACCCCTCCACCACTTTATAGGGGCAGTTTGAGGAGGCATGACATGTTATGTTAAAACAAAAGAGCTGCTTGGCGAGGAGGATGGGGCGTTTGCCTGAAGTGAACCAAACCATAATGTTTCCATGACTGTAGCTGAGTGTCTGAACATGAAGGAGGCTCCAAGCTATTATTTTTAGAGAAGTAAAACCATTTTCATCTCCTAGGTCCAATGGAGATGTACAAACAGTCAGTAGCTGTAGGATGAGAACTTGCTGGTAGGAATGTGACAATGCAAAATGAACATGAATTAATTTAATCAAATGAAAATGTGTCTGTTTTTGCGAGACATTTGAGAAAAAATGTTTAATTTGAAGTTACTTTTATTAAAAACACTTCAGGTTTTTTATTAGTAAATAATTTAAACTTTCAATACTGAAAAATAAGTTATGGGGAGCTGAATATTCAGTTTTAGCTCCTCCCTGAGCTCAAATACTTAATTATTTAAAATCCAGAGGAGAACTCACTCTGTTTATTCAGTTTTTTCTCTTTAAATATTACAATATTCTTTAAATAATCTATAAACAAGGCACAGAGTGATTCACAGCTATGCTTATACAGGTAAAAACCAGATACATCACAGGCAGATAAACAGACAGACAGAAATCTTCACTGATCTGCTCAGTTTTCTGAATTTTTCACTGATGAGTTTCACTTCAACATTTAAATATTTAGGATGAATCAAAAAAGGTTATTGAAAGCTTTTACTCATCAGATTGGACCAGTTGTGCATTTCAGCCTATAGACTATGTAACACAGATGTAGTGTGGTGGTTTGGGACTGAAACTTTAGCATTTCTCTGATGCTCATTACCATTATTGTTCATAGATTTGTTTTCTACAATGTTTGTGAACTTCAAATTTTTTGTGTGTCTGAGGATGCAGTTAAAAATGAAATGATGAATCTCAAAGTGTTAAAACTGAAATAATGAAAGACATAAATCATCAGTGCTGCTCCAGTGCGTTCAATTGTTGTTTTATCACAAAGTACTAGAAAAGCATCAAACAAACTAAAATGATGTCAAACTGAATATTACAAATTTTGCGCAAAGCAGGAAAATCTTCAGTCGACCTGCAGCTTTGATAATAAAGTGACGTACTGGAAGACCTCATCTCAGTTTTCATCATCAAGTCTTCAGTCAGCAGCTTGTCTCACTGGAAGACAAAGGTCAGAGGTTAATCTACAGCCTTAGCTGCATCCATCACAACCTGGGGTCTGACATATAAATGATGGTGACACCATTTATAACACGACTACATTTACATTTACATTTAGTCATTTGGCAGATGTTTTTATCCAAAACAACTTACACGTGAGGTACAAAGCAAACAAAAGATAGATATTTCTGCAGGAGTGAAAAACAGAACCAGGTCTGTGTGGTAGGTGGTAGGTACTGGACCAGAACAATGGACGTCATAAAGACGAGATAACGAGCTCACCATGCAGCTATGTCCTGGGACGAAGGTCACTCCTTTGCCTGCTCTGTCCTGAGATCCACTGCTGCTGCCGCTGACCGAGTTCTTCCTCATGATCCCTGAACCACAGACAAAAGGTCTTTTCAAATTATCATTATTGTTTCATATTATCATTCAAAGCTGATATTCTGTGCAGCTGCAGTGTGTCCTCCTACCTGCAGGGGGCAGCACATCCAGTCTCTGCAGGCTGTTTTTGCGAGGGGGAGGATAGTTTAGGACAGTCTTGGAGAAGCGGCGTTGGCGGTGGTTCAACATGGCAGCTGCAGAGACGATACCTGGTGGTGGCATTTTACCCTTCCTCACGTACAGCTCCTCAATCTCTTGCTTCTGATTGGCCTGGAGTTTCTGCACCTCCGTCAGGTGTCTGCAAGGAGATGGTAAAATAGATTTAAAGTCTGCCAGAGAATAGTGTTTAAGTAGTATTAGTAAATGACATGTACAGTAGTAAAATATGTTATATTGTTACTTTATGATTGAATAAGGAAATCATCTGTGAATTCTGATGGATGAGAAAAAAGAACATTTCTTCCAGTTCCTTTCATTTCCACCAAAGAACACACTCTTGGTGAGGAAAACTGGTCCAAACCGGCACCAACTCTTTGCTGGTCTAGAACTAAGAACTGATTGGGTCAGGGGCTGCACTGTAAGGTCAGTTTACCATTTATTTTAATGGTTTAATTGCAGTATTTGGAATTGATAAAACATAGTTATTGTTGATGTTTAGTTTTAACAACAATCAAATGTGTATGAGCAGGTGAGAGTGTTTAGGAATATTTACACTTACAGGGAGAACAGAGACACTGTCATGGCTGTGGTTGTGCTAAAAGTTAGCAGTGCAGCATAGGCAGAGGCCTAACCTTAGTATGACGTAAGGACATGGCTCTACTGTGGCTCTCTAGCCGTGGAAATACAAGCCGGTTCTTGGACAGTGGAACCAACTTTGAACCAGAACTAGTACCAAATTCACGTTGATCTAAAAGTGTAACAGAAACCAACAGCAGCTTATGTCAAGCAGTTACTACTGAGCCAAACTGCCTAAATCTGCTACGTGTTCTGAAGCATAACCCTGTAACAAATGTTATGGGATGTTCACTGTCCTGGGCCTCGCGTTTTGCTATTGGCAGAACGGGTCAGCTGAGACATTATCGAGCCTCAGTTGACACCAAACAGAACTTTTGGGATGACCGTGACTAACTGCAGTCTCATCAACCCACCAATTACCTTTGACGAAGCTTCTGTAGCTCCTCCCACATCTCCTCGTTCTCGCTCTCTGATTCGTCAGAGCTGAAATAAGGTGCACAGTGGCTTAAAGATTGGCTGAAGCTGCTGCTGATCATGGGGCTACCAGATGACCGGTCTGACCCACTGCCACCCACCATCCAACTCTCCCTTTTCTCATGCTCCTCCCCCCTCCTCTCCTCCTGACCACCAGGTGCAGATGTTCTGTTGCTGCTCTCTGATTCGCTCTCCTCCGTGCTGCTGTCAGAGATGTCTGATTGGTTCCTCCTGGATGGGGGCGGAGAGTGGGCAGTGGGAGTGGCCTGGCTGAGAAGGTGGGGCTCCCGATGAGGAACGTTTTTGGATGGCGACACCTGAAAACGACCAACGTTGAAGACTGGAGGTTTTTTCACTGCAAAGATAAGAAATAGGACGTCATAGAGTCAGACAGATCATGGAGGTCACCAAAAAGAAGTCCCATCTAACTGAGGCTGGAGCAGTAGTGAAGACATAGGCTGTATTAAGTGGTAAATATCAGAAAGTTCTGTTTATTTCAAAGGTATCACAGATTTCTCCAAGATTTCTACTAAACTGAAACTGCTTCCATTGTTTGACTAAATGTCTTTGGTCAGCTGTTTGCAAACGTTGCTCAGAGAACTCCTAGAAAGATGTAACTTGTTTTATAGCAGTGGATCAGCTACACAGAGGTAAAGAACGACAGACACGTCTTACCCTCCTGAATGTGAGACAGTCTAGGTGACAGTGAGGTGGGGGAGGACACCTGGACATGGGGAGAAACATCATCATCACCAAGTTAACAGCTCAAAATGACACTGAATCAAAACAACACAGTGGTTTTGTTTCCCTGCCATCTGCTCAGACCTTCAAAGGGGGTTTAGGTTAGAATCAGGTCTGGGTTTGGTTTGGGTCTGGGTAGGAACCGGATTTAGCTGTGATGGTGAAGGTTAATGTTCTGAGTGTCCTCACAGTTAGAGACGAATGTGTGTCTTACTCTGTGAGGAGTCGGTGCTGGTGCTGAGGACTGAGCACTGGTGAGACTGGAAACGCTGGTGAAACTGGGAGTCCTGGTGAAACTGGGAGTACTGGTCAAAGTGGGATTACTGATTGGGCTGGTGGTGCTGGTTAGACTGGAAGCACTGTTCAGCACTGTGTTAATGCCTGGACCGGGAGCACTGGTCAGACTGGGAAGTCTGGTGAAACCTGAAGCACTGGTCGAACTGGTCAGACTGGAAGCAGAGATGGTCTCTGAACCTGCAAACCAAGTAAATGAGTGGTTCAGACTGAAACCAGTCTGAATTTTGCCAGATTGCCAGGTGTGTGTGAAGCCTCACCATGAGGGGGCGGAGCTGAACCAACCTTCACCTGCACTGCACTTTGACACTGCAAAGAATTGATGAACAAATTAACTACTTAGCAAAACAACAAGTAAACTAATAAAAGACTGAATCGGCCGTTCCACAGCATGTTCAGGTAAGTCAGGTTTCTCTAAAGCTCCCAACTACAATAAATTCACTTATTACATGACCACATTCATTTTATGCAGATCATATGCAGCTATGTATTCCTCTAATAGCTGCTTCTTGGAGGATGCTCTTAAAGTGATGGAGGCCAAAATATTTTATTATTACTGAAGTGCAGGAAAATACACTGAATTTCCACCACTACCCACTCTAATCCTACCTGAAGTGATTCTGCGGTCCAGCTGGTGGGCGCCCCCTGCTGGCTTTCGTGGACAGAACCCATCTGAGGGGTGGGAGCTATGTAGGGTGTTTGGAGGGTGAAGGGAGCAGAGAAGGAGTTCTGGTTTGCAGGAGGGAATGTAGGACCCAGGGACTGAGGCATGGTGGAAGAATTTGGGTTCTGAGCAGAGGGAAACGTAGGAGCCAGTGGCTGGGGGAGAAAACCCTGGTTGGGGGTCCCCATTTGGAAGGATTGGGCCACACTCAT
>OMLM01018851.1:0-20461 GCA_900302695.1 Helostoma temminkii | reverse complement strand
ATCTGCTGGTAGGAGTGCTTACCTGTGTATGCGAGCATGTGTCTATTTGTGTGTGTGTGTGTGTGTGTGTGTGTGTTATGTGACCTGATGATGTGAACTAGGAAATTATATTATTGTATCATGGTGAGTTTGAATGTGTGATTACTAATAATTACTGTATATTTACTGAGGTTGAATTCACATATCCAGTATTTTTCAACTTCACATGGTGCATCATTCCAGCAGTTCTGTAGTTCAAACTGGTATATTTCTGCACAGTCTTCATTTTCTTTTGCATTGTTTGGCTCGGATTCTGCCCAGTATCTGAAACTGAAAGCAAAACACAACAATAAAAAAATAAATAAATTTTCTTCCCTAAAGAACAGAACCAGGAAGTCTGCTTATGCATTCTGTAAATAGAATGAAAATGACAGTAATAATGAATGTCAGTAATGTCACTGTTCTTCCCCAGACTCCTGTTCTTTATAGGCTGCTAATTATGTATTAGAAAAGGAAACAGGTTTACAGGTTTCTCAATGGCCATACAGTGCCTAGAAAAAGTAATCACACCACTTTGCCTTTTTCTTATTTTATTACATTTCACCTTGGCATTTAAATTGATTTTTATTTGGCACAAAAATCCAAACAAAATAGTCCAAGTTGATAAAGTGAAATGAAATAAAAAACATTCCTTGCCTTGTCTGTGAATTTTGGTATGAAACATTCCTTGCTCCATTTTTTTCAATATATTTTTTAATTTAATTTCATTTCATCAACTTGTTAAAGATCCTTAACGTGTGTTTGTGTGTGTGTAAATAGCGAGAGCAAGGCTAGTCGGCATCTTCTGTGCTTTGCTGTTCAGTGTCTACCTGCATGTTAGAAACACAAGTACAAAATATACATAGAAATTACCATGCCTTTGAAAGGAAAAAAAGACATAACAACCATATGATCAGAAATACAGTGTAGACATAAATATTATAAATGACTATCATAGCTATTATAGCTAACAGCTGTTTTTAAAGGAATATTTTCACATACAGAGGCGAACTAGGCAACTAATAAGAGTGGCACTCTGGCAGGGGTGGAAAATGCAGGCCAAGAAAAAGCTGATGAATGTGTGAATCACATTGTACACGAGGTACTTAAAGCTGAGCAGGTCTGTGAAAAAATCTTTCTCTGTAGAGCTCTATGTCCATAATAGCTTGTGCCACAATTTTGGCACTTGTGAGCCACACTCACAGCTGCTGTGTTCACTGTTGCTGGTTGACATGTGATCAACAGCAGAAGCAGGAAGTCAGAACACTCAGTATGTTTCAGAGCTGGTTTATCACTGAGAGGGGAACATTTGTTTTCATTTAGCTTATGAAGGCAAACAATGACTGGTCATGACAATTAGTGGTGGAGGGGTCCGATTTCCAGTTTTCATATTTTGCTGGGGACAAGTCATGTGGTTCCCCCATGAAGATGCAACTGTCCATCTCCCAACCCCATCCCTCATGAATCATGATTGAGGATAAGGAAATGACAGTACAACATATCTAAATGACCAAGATAATCTGGCTGCGTACAAAAAGGAATTGGTTGCAGGAACAAGTACTGCAAAAAGCACTCTGTTAAAACATATAGGCTAGTTGGTTTGGCCTTTGTGTGTTCCTAGTTATGAAAAGTTAAAAAATAAAGGGGCAGCAAAATATAGAAGTGTATTTGCTGGCCCTGGTCTTCCAATAACATGTTATGCTATGTGTGTCCAAACTATTGACCGGTAGGGTAGATATATCTTTATAAAATAGAAAAATATGGTAGCTGATTTACACATTTTTGTCTCAAGCACTGCCTCTACTAATTCAATAGCACAGAAACTGAGAGATAGAAGAGATGATTTACTTCCCCATCCAACAGTTAAATATAACATACAGAAACACACTGGTCTAAGTTTAATGCAACTAATGCGAGTAAGTGTGATTAGCTGCACACAGTACACCATGTCAATAGAAAAGTTAATATGGGAACCTTGTGTTGATCTGAGTTTCATCCACCCATTTCCATGTCCCTTCTTCCTCTATGTCAGTCAGTCCAATCCAGGTGCGCTGTTTGTATCTTCTAACAAATTCCTTATTGACAGAGAGAAACAAAGCCATCAACATGAAGGCAAAATTAACACTTTCATGCTACTGTCCACTTCTGTGGCATCAGTCATTACGTTTTTCACTTTTTCCTTTCAACATAACACACACCTGTTCTTCCTTGCTGTTGATGATCACCAGGTCTGCACCTTTTTGCAGGCAGTCAGCTCTACTTTGTTTCCATGATTTCTCAGTTGAGGAAAAATAATAGAAACTACCCCCAAAATATGTCCATCCTTGGGAATGTAGAAAAACAATGAAAAAAAATCTCATAACATTTTCATTAACAATCACATGGGCGTATCTTATGATGACCAATTGTAATTATTTCAACTTTGTTTCTGAGATATAAAGTTTATTCTGTTAGTTTGACACCATACTTGCCAGAACTGATCTAGAATCAAGGCACAAATTTGTTACACTGCAAAAATTACAATGAAGTAAAGGTGCCTAGAAAAGTACTCCATTTCTAGTAGAAGTACCCTTTAATTTTCTTTAGTTTAGTTTTAGTTTGTTTTTAATTGTCAAAGGCCAGTTTGGACCCAAATGCAAAAGACTGACAACAATAGTGTGTAGTTAGTGAAAATAAAAAATAACACTAAGTCTTAAACAGGCAAAAAAAAAAAAAAAAGTTAAAGTAAATACTCCAGTAACAAACAAGTACCTCAAAATCGTGAAACCTTACTAATAACCCGAGGAAGCTACAATCAAATATTTAAAAATATGGCAGAGTGTGGAGTTGTGTGTGTGCTTACCAGACCTATGTAGCCTGCTCAGATGCTCCAGGCTGCACTAACTACATTAACACTACCTAGCATAACACACTTCAGTCTCTTACAGAACCATCTGAAGCTGAGTTGTCCTGTGTTTAGTAGATGCCAAGTTTTGACAATAAAAAAGAATGTGCAGAATAAAAATGTGGTCTGCTGTGACACTGTGACATTTAATTTTCCATGACAGACAACGAAGAAAACAAATTAAATTACTCACAAATGAAATAATGTAATGCAGACAAAGCAGACAGACAAAGATAAAGGACTACCGACTTTAAGAGAAGTTGTTGTGGATAGAGTTGTGGAAACAATCATTGTGGATCAATGTTAAGACCCAGAAACTGTTCAAAAAGACTCATTTCCAGCGGCTCTCAATCTCGAGGCCCTAGGCTGTTAGCATTTGAGTCCTATGCATGTTGCCTTAAAACAAGTAAAAGATATGAAACCTATGGGACTGCACTGCTGCTCATTAAATCTAAACTAAAACAAAGACTTATGTCCTTGTCAGTGTAGTAATATGATCTTCTGATGCATTGTAATGGTAATGAGTCAATATGTGTAGTTGCTGAATTCTCAATAGTAAGTAATCTGTAATCGTTCATATGGTGCATTGACATTGTGGGGCAATTGTCTTTACTCATCATGCAAACTGTCAGTAGTGTTACAACCAGGAACTATGTAACAATCAATCACACCAATGGAGCCAAATTTGTCCCCATATTACTCAAGAAATACTAGTACTGGTCATCTTTGACACAAAATCTTTGATAATGTGTTCAAAGACAACTGATGAACCAAGTCATATTCCAGAGACACATTTGTTAAGTGCATTAAACGTTCATACACGTTGTCCTGAGTCAATTTTTGATGAGGCCGAGTTTGGAGAAGGATTGTTTAACTGTTGCATTTGAAACAGGCAGAGTTTCTATTCAGTTATGAAAAGACCCATTTCCTCAAAACAGCCTCATGAATTTAGGAACACAAAAAACGTTTGCCAATAATTGTCCCCCGTTATGCACTGTTCTTTAAGTTGTGAGTCTATAGCGTGAGCCTAATTTCTGGTTAGCCAGATGAGTGTCACTGTGATGAGCCTATCCAATTATGAGCTACTCAGACTTATTAGTGTGGTGAATGACAGCTCCTCTTCAGTGATTTTGATAAATTAAAATTCCATGTGATTACATATAATTACATATTACATATTAAGATTACAAAACAAAGGTTCATGAAATGTATGTAAAAATAATAGTTTAAAAGCAATTTAAAAATGAAAAACTAAACTATAGCTCACACAGTTCTGGTTCTCAAATGGCCCTTCTGGTTGAGATTTCCAATGTTGCAAAGACCTAACAGGTAAAATGATCTTTGTCTAAAAGCAATGTCCGCTAAAAGCACAATTTCTAAACAGATTACCTGTAGTTACAAACATATTCTGTAGGGAATACATACAACCAGATTACATTTTCTGTTAACATGAAGAGAATATGTTGGCAATTAAGGTAATTGACAAGATGCAAATATGTTATAACTAAAAATGTACATAAAATGTTCCCAGACAACATATTTTTCTGTGAAAATATCCAGCGGTGGTATTAAACTACAGCAAGAGACTCATCACATGTCTGGACATCAGTATGACAGAAAGAATGCTGTAGACACTTTAGACAGGACAGATTACAGCAGAAAATAGTAAGAAATTGAAAAATGAGTTGGTGAGGCTGGAGCACAAGAAAGTCAGAGAAGATCAGTTTTTGACAACACTCACTGTTGTTTGAGATTTAATCATTCATATGTCGCCTAGATGCCTTTTTAATAAAAGGCATTTAGAAAAAAATAAGCAGTGCAGTGACCTTCGTGGGCCAGAGTTGCCTGCACTTACTTTATAGGACAAACTGCATAATATAAGCTCAAAACCAATGTGTTGAGTGAACCCAGAAGAGAATCATAAAGAATTGTCAGATGAATTAGGGACAAAGGAAGCAATAAACTATAGTTTCTGATTGCTAAGTATTTGACACGGAGACTTGTAGCCTTGTAAGCCTTGAGATATAATGTTAACCATTCATGATTTACAATTTAAATAGCAATTTGACCTTTAAGTGCATGTGTGGCTGTGTAATAAAAGTTTTTATTATACTACTTATCATATATGTAGATAAAGTCTCCACAACCAACCAATGCCTATCTCCTACTAAGAAAATATAAGCCTAGGCCAATTATGTTCATTTCAACTTCTAAAAACTCCCCCGATGAACAGCATAATAATTTCCAATAATAATCCAATAGTATCTGATTTGAAAAAATCTAATTTTGTGTCATTTGTGCTGTTCATTTGCCTGCAGTCTGAACATAGCCTTTGAGTAATCAAGTTAGCAAGAACCCAAATTACCTTGAAGGCTTCTCTGAAAATCACTCCACTCAATGGTCAGGTTTTGAAGTTTTTTGTTTATTAGATCTTGTTCTTCAGCCAGATTCTCATACCTGGTCTCTAACTGAATCTTCTCCATTCTCCAATCGGAGCTGCCTTTGGTGTCTGTGTGTGGTTAACATAACAACTGTTAACCAGGATGAGCCACATGTGTTTTATCAGGATGTGAAAAAATACTTACACAGGAAAACCAGAATTATGACTGCAGCGAGGAGGAGAAGACACAGCAGAGTCAGAATCACTGCAGCTGCTCTGAATGAGCTCTTCTTTACTTTTTCTCCTTCCAGAAGACCTGAATCAGAAGACAATATTTGTAATGTGTTTGAGTTTTATAATGTATAATGTTTTATAATATAACCAAGTTCGCCCCACGAAATATTTTACAACCATATAGCATTGAATAAAAAGTTAAAATAGCATCATGAGTGAAGAAAGTGTATTACTTAACAAAACAGTTTGACATCAAACAGAATAAAAATACTAAACTGCTTTGAACGGCAAGCCCGAATCCAAAAAAGTTGTAACACTGGTTTAATTCGAGATAAAAAACAAAACAAACAAACAAACAAACAAAAAACCCCCCCCAAAAACAAAAAAGGTAATGTAAAGAATGTCGAGATATTTGCATCACTCTGCAGACATGCTCTTTTACAGTATACTGTATATACAGTACATTCAAGTCATGTATACCTTACCTGAGAGTCGAGGTCCAGTTTTTTTTGACTCCACAGCATGACATGTATCATTTTCATAAATTCTTTCAGAGCTGTTTGTCTCCGTTTTCCACTTGCTTTGTTTACGTACATTTCCCTCTGCATTGACATAGATATCAAGCTCACTCATGATGATCAGCTGTGCTCTGCTGCACAAGCTCAAATTGCTCTTCCTATTTAATCTACTGTGATGAAAAAAATATTTAAAAGACCAAGCAAAAGCATTCTCACGTGACTGTTCAACAGGAAACTGAGGGCTGGAAGGAGGAAGACATTTTCAATCCTTTCAATGTTAGTTATAGTGCAAGTGCAGCACCACCATGTGGGCAATAAGTGGTCTTAGTTTGTGGTTGTTAAATATAAGATAAAAAATTTCACATTACATTTTATTCATTGTTTCTGAACAATGCATTGGTATAGTATGGGCCACAGGTATCTTTATAATTCTAGAGATGAATTTGGGTAAAACCTTTATATTATGGAATCAATAGTCATGAGCTGTCTAGTTAACTATGTCATTAAGTATTCCTCTGGCATGGTCATGCATTTTCATTAAACGTTTGGAAAAGAAAAGTTTCAGAGTCAGAATAGAACTCCAACCTCATATTTGCCTTCTGCACTTGAAAGTATTACTCAAGTGCTTTTTTCTGATACCTTTTCATAAATACATGCAACCAGAATTTAGCGCCAACCGTTTGTTGGCCTCTTTCTGTCAAAAGTAGGAAATTATGTGCCTCTATGGAGTATGTTATATTAAGAGGTGTCTCTGTTTTAAACACCTTATTGATGTAAATAGGGAGGCCAAAACATTAGAGACATCTTTTAACATAACATACTCCACTACGACTCCACTACCCACAAATACCTTAAGAATTACCATATTTCTGACTGTTTCAACTTAAAAACTGAAAAATTTTAAATAGAATGGAAATGGAAATAGAATAGTAAATGTAGAATTCATGTCAGAGCTGATGTATTGGACTTACAAGTGAGGTACAAAGCAAGGCAAAATCTAAATCAAGGAGAAAAACTTTAAAGCAAAGCACTATCAGAAGAAGTATGTCAGTTTCATGAGATGTGAGTGCAAGAAAGAGAGTGAGGTTGCTGACTCATTCCACCATTGTGGGACCACAGAGCTGAAAAGCTTTGCAATGGATTTTTGGTTTTGTGGTGGGACCACCATGGTTATAGTAAAATGTATTTACACTTGTCTTCTCTTCTGCATATGAGAAAACAGATGTAACCCACTCTTTAGTAAGTACACCTCGCTCTAGGTTAATGTGGAGCTAAGTAAAAGTGCAACAATCACAACACAATGCAACAATCAGTGAATTTGACAACTTGATTTTTCTGTTTCTCTTATATGGAGAGAACAATGTGGATTGCATTACATTTACAAACAGGAAAACTGGGCCCTTTTACCAAAAATAAAGTCTGCTGTTCTGTTTAGTGATCACTTTATTCAATGTCTGTTGTCCTCCCGATTGATATTTTCTTAATAGCTCTTTGTGAAGTTAAGTCAGTGTGTAGTGACCTAATCTTATTGGATAAGGTCAACTTAATGCAGATCCAACTAGTCAAGTTTGGTCTGAGATGCACCGTTGGGGTACATTAAGTAGGTACCACTCCCAGTGATGATCCTACTGTAAGCTGGTTGCTAATCCGACTGTCGTGTAGACACTGGATTCCAGAAAGGTCTGCTGGGGCTTGCCTTCTGTGGTATCTGTAGATCTTCTTCGCCGGACTTTGTTGACAGTTCTCACTACAATAAAAGACCTGACTTTTCGTTGATTTTCCTTACTCCAAATGTAGCTCTGACAACAATTTTATCTGTGCTTCTCATGCTCCCTGTAGTAACATGGAGCAGTGCTCGTCCTCTCCCTCGCTTACTCGCTCTTTCTGCTGGACACTACAAAACTTCTGCTGCTGCACTATAAAACCTCTGTTCATTTTACTAAAATACCAAGGTCTTTTTTAACAAAATTATTTGACTGCTTATATCAACTCATCAACATGAAATTGATTTGAAATGAGCTAATGTGTAGTTTTATTCAGTTCTATTTTAACCCTGCATGTTCAGACGAGTTTACACAGACATTTAATGTCAGTCTTGTACAGTAAACAGATTATATTAGGATGAATCCCTGGGGTCTAGACGCTGGTGGTGGTGGAATCAGCTGGGAGGAGAAGATGGAACTGTGCTTGGATCGCCGGGGACCCATTCAAAGGAGGTGGGGTGGAGAAGGATTTTGTAAATGTAGGTCTGAAAGGCAGAATAGCAAAAACAAGTGGATATTAAAAGAATGGATTGGATGAGCTGATTGGTTTGAGAGAGGTGGGAAGAAAGGTTATTGGTCATGAAAGGTAATGGCAAATTTGTGGAAAAGCAGAGATGACGGAGTAGCTTTAGCAGGGAATCCCAACAGAAATGAGTTAAAATGATCGACCTTAGTGATCTTTCGCCAAACCTCCATTTCAGTAAGGAGAGATCAATTGAGTGGTATAAAAATTTTTATTGTTTGAACACAAGAAGCCCGAGAGAAAGATACAAAGGCCATAGTCAGACAAGAGGTTGCTGGAAGCCAGAATGAGATAGGAGGAGGGTGCTGGAAGCCAGAGAGCGGAAAAAAGCAGGTCAGAGTGAGATAGGAGGCCTTTGGAGGCCAGAGTGAGACAGGATGTCGAAGGCCAAAGAGCGAGAGAACACAACTACGGGAGAGAGAAGATACAACGTTTATGATGGTATATAAGTAGATAGAGAAGGAAGAGAAGTGTGAAGCTCAGTGTGTCATCATATTAGTAGGGAATTACAGCAGTCCAGTCTAGAAGTAATAAAAGCATGGACTAGTTTTTCCATATCCCTTTAAGACAGGATGCTAATAAGCTTTATCCACACATCTGAATATGAATTGACAGGAAGTGGGTCCTGCTCTGCTCTGGCTATGACTGAGCATGAGAAGTTGTTCTCAGATACGTTACATAAAAAAAACTGTGTGGGCTGGCCACCAGTGATGCTTTAGGGCTTATTTTAGGATGAAATTTCAGGGGAACCAACAATACTGATTTTATATTTCAGTTTCCCTTTGTCTGTTGAGATTTTTTTATCATTAAAGTTATTCAAATTCTCAATACACAATTGAATCTTATTATTTTTTAAGTATTTTAACACATCTAGGGCTGTAGCTATCAATTATTATAATAGTCAAGTGTCCTATATAGTGATTTATCAAGTAATCACATAATAAATTTTTTTTAGAGCAGCAGAAAATACAAAAAAAGAAAAAAGACTCTTGAAAAGAACATTTTGCTTTCTTTTAAGAAAAAAATTACCTACTAACCTTGAGAACTGCAAGTTCAAGTCCAGTTTTATAAACCTAAACAGGCAAAGCTCAGGCAAAGTACCAGACTGACCCGGTAATTGCACTTATCTCCAAATGAAATCTGCACCGAGCCATATGCTAATTACACGTTTTCTACTCCCACTTGCTGTCAGTCAGTTACATTCACTTCTATTATAAGATGTGATACAATTGTGCCAGCTAATAAAAGGTCTATTTTTATACTCTTTTCTGTTTTCATAAATTTTAAGTTTATCTCATCTGTTGTATGCTATGGGGCACCGTTTGTAAAGCATTTATTTACATACATTGTAGTATTTCATGTTCCGTTTTATACCTAACATGTCCTTTTGCTCTGAGCATGTTTATCATTTATGTCTCCACCTTCTGGCAAAGGTTTTTATACTTCTCCTAAAACCAGGTAAGGTAACCAGGTAAGACAATGAACATGTTAAAAATATTGGTGAAAATGTGTGCTTGATGATGCGCTAGAGCCACTGAATTGAAGTGAACCAGAAACCTCTAAAAACAGCATTCAGTTTCCTTTTCAGATTTCTACAGTACAAAAATTACATTTCCAGTCTTGGAATGTAGTTTGTTGATCACAACAGTTAAGAACCTTTCATTCAAGCAAACTGCATTCTTTTTGTAAGTAGAAAAGGTAGGTATACAATTCTCTATAAGTTAAAAAACCCAAGTAAAAAAAGTTAAAAAGTAGCAATCTTTAAATTAGGCAGGTAATAACATATTTTCATCTGGTGTGATAAATTGAGAACACATACAGTATTTATTATTTCTTTGCTCAGACTTTCAATGTTGTCAGGTTAAGCTATGGACCCAGGTAGCAGTCAGACAGGATGAGTGAGGTAATTAAGAGTTTCATTATCAGGAAAGAAGTGGAGATGATGCAACATGTGATCGTGTGGGCTGGAAACGGGGGGGGAACACAGGAATAGCCACTGGAACCGGGAACGGAGTGGACGAGTGAAGGTAGGGAACAGGAGAGGAGCAGACGAGTGATGCCAGGGATCAGGGACCAGGAACAGGCTAGTGACAAACAGGAACCAGGAGCTGGCGGGTGAAGACCGGAACCAGAAGCAGGCTGAAGAAGGGCTGGGACTTGAAGCAGGCTGGTGAGGACCTGTGGTTGGAGTAGGTGAGTGCGGAGCTGGGTAGGTGCAGAACCGGAGCCTGGAGCCGGTGAGTGCAGACTGCAGAGACAGTGGGTGAGGAGAGGTCATTTTTTATTTATTTATTTATTTTATTATTATTTTTTTTTAAGGTAACATGTAGGGAACATTTGAATAGATTTATATACAGTTAGAGATAACTACTGAAAAGAGTTTCCTAGTATTAACTAAAATATTTTATTTTATTACTTTTTTCATAAATTCAAATCCAGGCCTAAGTAGTTTGGAGCCAAATGTGGTCCAGTATGTCTACATAAGTTCACATCTTCAAACTTCCACAGACAATAGTTAATCAGCTAAATGTAAAAAAATGTTAGTTTCAGTTCATTAAGCATAAATAAAAAAACACATAATGTAATTGAACTTCTGGTTGTGGAATAATTGTAGCCCAAACCTAGTAATGGTGGTTAAGTTTCAGCAACCAGACTTGAACCAGTTCAGGATAAGTCTCCTATTTTTGTTGGTGTGATTGCAGCCGTGTTCGGGCTGCGTTAGTTCAGTTTTGGCAACCAGAATCGGGACGGGTGTACGTGCCCAGACTATTTTGGCTACCTGGGAAATCACGGGGTGTATTCACAGGAACAATCAGGGTGCAGACGAACCGACAAACTAGAGTGTGAGGGAAGGCAGGTGATTAACAACTAACTGCAGCTGTGGGTGTGTGTGACAAAGAAACGATGCAGGCTGCCAGGTGGAGAAGATCGAACTGGTGAAACAAGTCAAACAGGGAGAACAGTGAAAACAGGAAATGACCAAATACGGAAAGAATGAAACTAAGTCAAAAAGCAGAACTCAGGGAAAAACACAAACAGGGGGCAAAATTAAATTATTAGGTGACAGCAAATGTGTGCCCAGAAAGACTACGGGGATGTGATCAAATGTGACAGAATAGATGAAAAGAATCAGGGGAAATCATAAATCGAGTGAAAACTGAAATAAACAGGTGATCAGTACAGGAATTGTGACAGATGTATCTATACAGCGTGGGCCCTTTGTCTATATATCTACATCCTTATATGCTGGATGTTTGAAACCTGCATTATTCAGTTATTTTGGTTCTTTAAACCCACTTGAAAAGTTGTATTTAATCATCTATGATAACTGTGCTGTGGTTGTTCACTAGACCATATATACTGACAATCAAAACCACGATCAACCGATCTTTTTGTCTTCATGACAAAAGACAGAAAGTGAGAGGGAGAGAGATCTATTAATACACCATGGCTGTGAATAATCTACAGTTGTAAGTCATCAAAAAGAAAATGCTAATGTGCAGAAAGACCAATTTGTCAGATAAATTAATTGTGAATCCTTGTAACTACGTAGTACTAAGCTGCAAGGAAAATAAGCAAGTGATCACAATATTGATGTAATGAACTAACTTAGGATTGGTCATATGTCTAGTTACCATTAAACCATTGTGTTTAAATGATACTTGATACTTGGTTGATGTACAGTTCTAAGGAGAAAATTTCCAAAAAATTAGAACAACTTTCAGAACTGCTAGTTTGTTATTCACAACTTTATTGCATATTTGTAAAGGTAAGTAAGTCTCTCAAACATTTATTATGCTTTTTAAAACCTAGTTTTTGTGTTACTTAAGTTGGTCAGTTCCACCAAAATGAAAAGTTGTTTTCTTATTATTTGAGCCAAACTGGTCAAAATGTTCTCTATGGCGTCTCCAGACTCTGTCACTTCTGTCACATGCTCAGTGTGAACCTGCTTTTATTTGTGACGAGCACAGGGCACCAATGGCGAATCTGTCAATTCTGGTGTTCTCTGGCAAATACCAGTCAGCCTGCACAGTGTTAGGCTGTGAGCACAGGCCTTACTTGTGGACGTCGGGCCCTCATACCACTCTCATGGAGTCTGTTTCTGACAGTTTGAGCAGAAACATGCATATTAGTGGCCTGCTGGAGGTCATTTTGTAGGACTCTGGCAGTGCTCCTCCTGTTCCTCCTTGCACAAAGGAGCAGATAGCGGTCCTGCTGCTGGGTACTTGTCCTCCTACTGCCCCCCTCCACATCTCCTGGTGTACAGGCCTGTCTCCTGGTATCTCCTCCATGCTCTGGACACTGTGCTGGGAGACACAGCAAACCTTCTTGCGACAGTGCACACTGATGTGCCATCCTGGATGAGCTGCACTACCTGAGCAACTTCTGTGTGTTGCAGACACCACCTCATGCTACCTCTAGTGGTGAGGGCACTGGCAAAATGCAAAAGTGACCATAAATCAGACAGAAAGAATGAGGACAGGGAAATGGTCTGTGGCCACCACCTGCAGAACCATTCCTTTATAGGAGTTGTCTTGCAAATCGTCTCTAATTTCCACCTGTTGTCTGTTCCATTTGCACAACAGCAGGTAAAACTGATTCACAATCAGTGTTACTTCCTAACTGGGCAGGTTGATATCCCAGTGTATATCCACGTGTATGTGACAGATTTAGTGAATGACAAATTTTGCAACTTCATACTCGAACAACGAAATAATTTTAATAACATCTGAAGAGATGTTTCATGTTTTTTCTACGTGTGGTGTGTTACAGTATCATCTGTTACTTAACTGTAGTTGTAGGTCACATCTTCTCCTTCATAGTCCAGTAATTTTCTGCATTCTCTTCCTTTTAATTGAAATCTATGCAGTAAAGCAATCTCTACTTCCCTCCTAATGCTTCACTACAGTCATATACTGTAAAAGCAAACACAGTTGGATTGCTTAAAGCAAAACAGAGTAAGTCTAAATTAGGTGAGGTGAAAAAAAATTGAGGCTGTACAGTTATGTATGCTGCCTTGTTTCTGGTGCTGCTGTGTCTTCTGCTGGCTGCAGTCATTGTCCTGGTGGTTCTGTATAGGATTTTTGATCCATTTAAACAAATGGTTGCCTAAATATAAGTGACTTCTTACAAATACTGTATATCTTTGATCTTTTACATATTGGACCCTTGCTGTGGCAGTAATTCAAGGCAAAAAACTCAACACCAGTCTGACCACAGAGAAAGACAAACAGCAGTCAAATTACAAATGAAATGAAAACAATCATTGCCAACAAGAGAGACAAATTAAAATCAAGGTACAATGAAATGAAAAGCCTTCACATGAACCTAACCCAAACAACAAGCCAGCTGGTGAATGAACGAGACTGTTGGAGGGCCATCAATACCAACCTTACCAAATCATCTTCTATACCGCTTAGTCCCCGCAGGGGTCACCGGAGTATTGGAGCCTATCCCAGCCAGCTTACGGGGCCGAGAGGCGGGGTACACCCTGGACAGGTCCATCGCAGGGCCACATATAGACAAACAACAACAAGGCATACAACCATTCACACTCTCACTCACACCTACGGGCAATTTAGAGTCCCCAGTTAACCTGACTGCATGTCTTTGGACTGTGGGAGGAAGCCAGAGTGCCCGGAGAGAACCCACGCAAACACGGGGAGAACATGCAAACTCCACACAGAAAGACCCTGGCCGACCCCGGGAATCGAACCCAGGAGGCGACGGTGCTAACCACTGCACCACCGTGCCACCCCTGAATAATGATTTTGCTAAACAAATAGTTTGACATTTTAAAAATACAGGTGTTTGTCTTATTACAGAAAATTATATGAAAAGATCCATTTTGTAGAAATTTTATGGTGCCAGGGAATATTGTTTAATATTATACTAACCAAAGTAAAGAGTCAGTTTTATTATATATTTTTAGATATATTCACACAGATGTAAACAACCCATGTTTTCAACAAGGGATATAGAGAACAACACAAACATATATTTATATTTAATATAGTTCCATATGTGATAGAAAATATTTGGCATTAATTTTAATTAAAAAGGTGAGGAGCCACAGATCTTCATAATAAAACAAGTTCCGCATGTCTGAAATATGACAATCAAACTGTTTATAGTGACTTCTGCAAAGTTGCAGAAGTAAGATGGAAAGGGAAATGAAAACCACATAAACTGCCTCTACCTCCCTGTCATTTCCTGTTTATCCTCTATGCAGTAGTTGGCCCCAGCCTCTCCATAGGGTTATAAGAGGCCCCAGCCTCTTCTGCGGTTATTGGGGTGGCCTCCTGACATTGGTCCCTGCTACACAAGGGGCCACTAACAAGTTGGTGTATACATTCATATCTGTGAATACCTCTGTCTTGACAGGGTGCTTTAAAGAGTTTTCTATACATATGGGGTAACGAAGTAGAGATATAGTCTCGAACGAACCTTGGTTGTCTGAGAGAAGAGACAATCTTTCTTTTTCTAGGCTGCTCAGAGACTGGTTGCGATCTAACTAAATAACTAATCACACTCCTCCGAGGATGCTTTACAGCTTATGAAGGAGGCAAGACTGAAAAGGTTGGTGTGTCTAAAAGAAGTATCCATGCATCCATCCATCCTTCCTGACCATGGGAGTTCATTCTGTGTACAAATGGAAAATGTAACAAAGTGGAGAGACAGTCTCTTCACTCATCTCTGCATCAAGGTTACAACATAAGGGTTGGTGTCCTGACTGCATCAGTTGTAACAAATAAAGAGCTAAGAGTTAAATGATGGTGTTAGATGATTATTAGCTGTCAGATAGACAGTGAGATGAGCATTTTCATGATTTATGTCTGCACCTTGTGGCAATGTTATTTATACTGTAGGGTGTTACAAACTAGATAAGGTAAAATGTGTCTAAACACAACAAACTTGTTAAAAATATTGCTGAAAACATGTGAAGAGAGTAAATTGAACGAGAAAATAGCATTCAAATTCTCTTAGATTTCTACAGTACCAAAAATAAATTTCCAGTCTTGGAACGCAGCCTTTTTAAACAGTATGTTCTGTAGCTTACCTGGTGTATCAGTTTTTCCTCATTCGCATTAGTTCAACACTCAAATGAGAAAAGCTTTTTTCAAAAAAAATTAAATATTAGTTTGTTGAGCACAACAAAAGTTGAGAACTTTTCATTAATTCAAGGAAATTGCATTTTTTGTGCAAAAGAAAAGTAAAAAATGTAAGTATACAATTCTCTACAAGCCTGAAGACTCTGCTCAAAAATTCATTGTACATCACTTATGACAAGTTGACTTTGCCCAATAGATTTACCTTTGATATTTTACTAAATTGCCAGATGTTTTTATTAGTACAGGATGCCATGTTTTGTTTATTTTTGCTGTACTAATTTCTGGATTTAATTTTGCATCAGTCAGTGACTACCATGATAAAAAAGCATTGTTAGCTCAAACGATAACAAAACAACTTATTATTTAGGAGGAAAAAGGCAAATGCGGCATTCATGGCATTCAACAGAGACATCTGAACATGTAGCCTGTAGTGGATGGACTTATAATATATCCATGGTTTTGATGAATGAATGGTTTATTTTACAACATGAAAGAATGTGTGTAAGCTGCAAAGAGTTTGGCAGTTTTGCTGAGAAGCATCTCATCAGTTGTAATGAGACATATGCAAGTTACTTTTATGCAGAATTGTAGTTACTCTTTTGTACACATATGCCAAATCAATGCAGTTTGCTGGTGAATTGTGAAATTGTAATTTGTTGTGAACAACAAATATGATTGTTCTGACAACTGTTGAAAAATGCTTTTATTATTTGAGAATTGAACCGAAGCAAAGCAGTAATCATTAAATTGGGCGGTTAATAACTTATTTTCACATATAACGCACATAGTATTTATTACTGCTTTGCTCAACCTTCAGTGTATTCATACAGTCTGAGTCATGTTGTCTATATATCACTAAACATAACCAGGATCAAACGAGTAATGCTGGATGTTTGAAACCTGGATTATTCAATTACTTTGGTTCCTTAAACCCACTTGAAAAGATGGATTTAATCATCTGGGATAATTGTGCTGACTGAGACATATACAAGTGATTTATGTGCAGATCTGTTGAGGATTGTTTTTTTTTTTTTTGGTAGACATGTACCAAAACTGCCTGAAATTGCCTGAAGGAATGAAAAATTCTAATTCACTGTGAATAAACTATTTGTTCAGAGACTTTAGCTTAATGCTCTGAAAAATGCTTTTGTCAGTGGAGGACAGTAGCAAAGCAAATGAATAAAATTGTAATGCTGATCAATACAAAAACATTTACTTCTATCTTCACTATATCCTTTTTTTTACTGTACTTCTACATGAATAAATAATGCATGTACTAAAAGTGATGTGTTACAGTATCATCTGTTGCTTTTCTGTAGTTGTAGGTCACTTAGTGGTTCTGCTTCATTGTCCAGTGATTTGCTCCATTTTCTTTTCTTTCCTTTTTTTTAAAAATGCAGTCAAGCAATCTACTAGGGTTCCAGTACAGTCATATAATACATTTTTCCAATGTATCTTTTAAATACAGGTAACTAAAAACAAACTTTTATCAGAATTGGTATTTTATCTTTACTTTCAGCCATGATGTAACTTCCGGAAAGAGTAATCTTGTCAGAGATGCTGTCGTGTTTTTGGTGCTGCTGTCTGGTGCTGTCTTGTGCTGGCTGCAGTCACTGTCCTGGTGGTTCTGTGTTTTTTGATCCATTGAAACAAATGGTTGCCTAAATATAAGTGATTACTTACAAATACTGTATATCTTTGATCTTTCACATATTGGACCCTTGCTGTGGCAGTAATTTAAGGCAAAAAACTCAACACCAGTCTGACCACAGAGAAAGACAAACAGCAGTCAAATTACAAATGAAATGAGAACAATCATTGCTAAGAGAGACAAATTAAAATCAAGGTACAATTAATGAAAAGCCTTCACATGAACCTAACCCAAACGACGTAACAAAGTTTATGAAAACTATTGCGAACCAGAGAGTACACAACCAAAATTACAGGACAAAATCTCTGAAGATGGACAGCAAATCTGTATGTGTTTGTCTGCTTCTCTCATATGCCCTACATACTATATTTAATTTTTTCTCGTTTATTATGTTGAACTTCACATTTGTGTGTTATTTTTACTTTCAGCCACTTCAGCCGATGTAACTTCAAGAAAGAGGAAAGAAAGAAAGGTTGAAACAGAAGAGAATTTAAAAAGTTCAGATTATTTCTCAAAAATGACTAAATTACTTTTTGAAACCTTGTTTTTTGTTACAAGACAGTAGATTCTGATACTTTTGAACAGTACAAAGTAGTGTGCATGTATTGTGACTGAAGGTATTTCTTTTTGTTAAACAGAGACAGCATGTCCTGCCAAGTGGACTCAGTTTGGCTATAGTTGTTACTTTATTTTCAGGAAAACTGAAACGGCAGCAAACCATCCTGTCAAAATCTTGATGCACAGCTTGTGATCATAAATAGTCTTACGGAACAGGTGAGTGGATTAAAAAGCTTTTTTCTAGACAGACTATGCACTTTTATTGCTGAGTTTCTATGGTGCCAAGTGATATTCTTTAATATTAAACTAACCAAAGTTCAGATATACACTATATTGCCAAAGGTTCCGTTAACCTGCCCTGACTCGCATATGAACTTAAGTGACACTCCATTCCTAATCCATAGGGTTCAATATGACATTGGTCCACCCTTTGCAGCTATAACAGCTTCAACTTTTGACCATTCTTCCAGAAGCGCATTTATGAGGTCACACACTGATGTTAGATGAGAAGGCCTGGCTCTCAGTCTCCGCTCTAATTCATCCCAAAGGTTCTATCGGGTTGAGGTCAGGACTCTGTGCAGGCCAGTCAAGTTCATCCATACCAGACTCTGTCATTCATGTCTTTATGGACCTTGCTTTGTGCACTGGTGCACAGTCATGTTGGAAGAGGAGGGGGGCAGCTCCAAACTGTTCCCACAAAGTTGGGAGCATGGAATTGTCCAAAATGTCTTGGTATGCTGAAGCATTCAGAGTTCCTTTCACTGGAACTAAGGGGCCTGCTCTAGAGTCCAGTGGCGGGGTGCTTTACACCACTGCATGCAACGCTTTGCATTGCACTTGGTGATGTATGGCTTGGATGCAGCTGCTCGGCCATGGAAACCCATTCCACGCAGCTCTCTGTGCACTGTTCTTGAGCTAATCTGAAGGCCACATGAAGTTTGGAGGTCTGGAGCGATTGACTCTGCAGAAAGTTGGCGACCTCTTTGCACTGTGGCCATGGAAGTGATTGGAACACCTGATTCTGATTATTTGGATGAGTGAACGAATACTTTAGGCAATATAGTGTATATGTACAGAGAGTAAATAAACCCATGTTTTCAGCAAGTAATTTAGAGAGTAACAAAAGTAATTCTATTTATTGTGGTTCGGTATGTGTTAAAAAAACATTTGAAATTTTATTTTTAAAAAAGACACAAGAGGAAACATGGATTTTAATGATAAAACAGGTTTTCCTGAAATATGATAAACTGTCAATAATGACTTTTGGAAAGTTGCAGAAGTGAACACATAATATGTAAAGAGAGGAGAGGGAAATTAAAATAGACAAGTGAGAAACAAATCTTTTTATGGTACTTTAAACGTACTCTCCTTAAATTAATCCGTTAAAACGTATGAATGTTTTAATGAATATTATACTATATTAGAAAGATAAAGTCTGCGTGATAAACCAGGTTCAGTCTTCCTGAAATACATGATAATCAAACTGCCCTTACAAAAAAGTAGTAAACTTAAAGTTTATTTTTTTAGGTATACTTCAAGTATACTCCAAGTATAGTAAGTATACTTATACATTGTTGGTAACCCTCTTCTAATGAAAGAAAAAACCACAATGGTCATGGAAACTGACAAAAGTAATAATAAATCATGGGGCAAGACCATGAAGGGATCTCTCTCTCTCTCTCTCTCTCTCTCCCCTGCAGGTATCATCGGCCCTGAGGCTGTGTATTCCAGGTCTTCAGTTGCTGACCCATCTAACCTGCCTGCCTGCCTGCCTGTTGCTTGTTGTTGTTATTGGTTGTGTGATCTGCTTTTCTTTTCTCTTTCTCTTTCTTTCCACTCACCCCAACCGGCTGAGGCAGATGTCCGCCCACCTTGAGCCTGGTTCTGCTGGAGGTTTCTTCCTTTCTTAAAAAAAGGAGTTTTTCCTTTCCACTGTTGCCTAGTGCTTGCTCAAAGGGGGATTTGTTGGGTTTTCCTTATTATTTAGTTTTATTGTAAGGTCTTAAACCTTACATTGTAAAGTGCCTTGAGATAACTTTTGTTGTGATTTGGCGCTATATAAATAAAGTTGAATTGAATTTAAAAACAAATAAAAGAATTTTAAAATGAATTCTAAAATGAACAGGCAGCCAATTGACAATATGCTCATGTTTACAAGTGCCAGTTAAAAGGTGTGCTGCAGCATTCTGTACCATCTATGGAGCAATGGAGGACTTATCATTACAATATTTTAAAATAAACCCTCTTCCCATCAACTCTAACCAGCTTCCCTGTCCCTGAAGAAGAAGACTATGGAGAGGATCGTCCTCAGCCACCTCCGCACCCAGGTGAGCTCAGCACTGGACCCACTGCAGTTTGCATATCGACCAGCCATTATCTACCTGCAGCAACGGGCCCTGTCTCACCTGGAGTCCCCTGGGAGCACTGTGAGAGTCATGTTTTTTGATTTCTCCAGTGCTTTCAACACCATCCAGCCATCACTGCTGAGGAGGAAGCTGGAGGTGGCAGGCGTGGACCAACATCTGGCTGCTTGGACCATCAACTACCTCACAGACAGGCCACAGTTTGTGAGGCTGCGTGACTGTGTGTCTGATGTGGTAGTCTGCAGCACGGGGGCACCTCAAGGGACTGTGCTCTCCCCTTTCCTGTTCACACTGTACACATCGGACTTTAAATACAACTCCCACCACTGTCACCTACAGAAGTTCTCAGATGACAGTGCCATTGTTGGCTGTGTATCGGGGCTGCACACTGGAGTCCATCGAGGAGGTGGCGGACAGGAGGATGTTGGCTAAGCTAACATCCATCATGGATAACCCC
>OMLM01018849.1:0-10741 GCA_900302695.1 Helostoma temminkii | reverse complement strand
GGCACTGCTCATCACCTGTCCAATACAGTCCCAACAGTGAAGCATGGTGGTGGCAGCATCATGCTGTGGGGGTGTTTTTTAGCTGCAGGGGCTGGTTGCAATCGAGGGAAAGATGAATTCGGCTAAGTACAGGGATATCCTCTCCAGAATGCTCAGGACCTCAGATTGGGCCGAAGGTTCACCTTCCAACAAGGCAATGACCCTTAGCACACAGCTAAAATAACGAAGGAGTTGCTTCACAACAACTCCGTGACTGTTCTTGAATGGCCCGGCCAGAGCCCTGACTTAAACCCAACTGAGCATCTCTGGAGAGACCTGAAAATGGCTGTCCACCAACGTTTACCATCCAACCTGACAGAACTGGAGAGGATCTGCAAAGAGGAATGGCAGAGGATCCCCAAATCCAGGTGTGGAAAAACTAGTTGCATCTTTCCCAAAAAGACTCATGGCTGTATTAGATCAGAAGGGTGCTTCTACTAAATACTGAGCAAAGGGTCTGAATACTTATGACCATGTGATATTTCAGTTTTTCTTTTTTAATAAATCTGCAAAAATGTCAACAATTCTGTGTTTTTCTGTCAATATAGGGTGCTGTGTGTACACTAATGAGGAAAAAAAAATGAACTTAAATGATTTTAGCAAATAGCTGCAATATAACAAAGAGTGAAAAATTTAAGGGGGTCTGAATACCTTTCGTACCCACTGTATATTTCCCAGAAAGCAACAAAATATAGTGATCCTCTCTTAACCTCTATAGTATAGATCTATAGTGAGAGCCTCCATCTTTTACAATCAGAGTAACAGTTTGCAGATTCTGCAGAAGTCACTTCAGCAGGAAGGAAATCCTCCCTCTGTGAAGAAATGCTCATCTATGTGTAGATTTTCTAGCTGAAATAAAAACCTGCAGAGTGCAGGCTAAACAATATAAAACAAATCAGTAAACGTAAGGCTGTGTTCTGATATTATGACTGATTCTGGTTGTTGATGGCTTCTCTGTGACAGTGATACAGGGCCAGAATGGTTGGCGGGTGACTTACTCACATCCTACTGAGATCTGCGCCTCAACAGGATCAACAGTGAACATAAGCTGCACCTATGAATACCCATCCACAGTAAACCCGGTTACTACAGTTGAGAACACATTCTGGTATACAAAAGCCAGTAATAATATTTATGTGGACCTGAGAACGGACCCAGAGTACTCAGGCCGTGTTAAGTATCACTGTGAAAACCAAGCCTGCACTCTGACCATCAACGACCTGAGAGAGAGTGATTCAGCTGAGTACAAGTTCAGATTCATAACAAACCAAAACACGGGGAAGTATAGCGGTTCACCTGGAGTCACCTTGTCTGTCAAAGGTATAATTTTGATCTGAAGATTAGTGTCAGGTAGTTTTTGTATATACTGATTATTGAGTGATGTTTAAATAAATGTTTTGTAATGTGCCTTTAGATACAAGACACATTTCAAAACAATTTTATGACAAAAATGACCAACCAATCAATAAAAAATTATAAAGAAACTTTGAACTGTATGATATTTTACTTTTGTAAATTTCTGTTTGTATACATTATTTACTGTAGGATCCCAACTATAAAAACATGTATCTGTTATACTGTATTTATACACAGTTATAATGTATTTATGATCATATTGTTGTCCTATGCTTATGAATGAAACCTTTCTGTATGTTCTTTAAAAACAGACCTCCAGTTGCAGGTGAGAGTAATAAACCACCAGACTTCAGAGCTCAGGTGTTTCAGCAGTTGTCCTCTACCTGATCATCCTCACTACATCTGGTACATGAATGGACAGATCATTCCGAGACAAACATCCGAGACTTATTCAGTTTCCTTTTATGACACATACAGTGTTTCCTGTGCTGTAAAAGGACATGAGAAATTCCCGTCTCCTACATTGTGTGAGTTTACTTACTGTTTGCTCACCTCACTCCCCTTACACTTTGTGTTTTTACAAAGCTCTTGTATTACAACAACAATACAAACTTTAAAGCTCCACCGATTTGCATATTCATTAATGTTAGAGATAAGATAAAACAAATATGGGTAAAAAAAAGTACTATATTTAGTTAATTTAGTACAGTACATTAACGTAAAAATACTGATAAAATGATGGCACTGATGAAATAATGTGGAAGCATAATTTTACTACAGTAGCTGCTTAAGGTGGAGCTATTTTAGCAGTTTAGTTTAAGAAAGTTTAGTGGATTTGAGTGTTTCAGTTCCTCATGTACAAATTTTTATTTGGTCTATGAAAAGTACCCTACTAGGCCTGAAGATTATCCTCTGATGGTAATATGAGTCATTATTGTGATTTCTGGTGTGTTACAGATGGACCTTGGGGAGTAACCTACACTTCTCAGATCTGTGGCTTCAAAAGATCAACAGTGAAAATAAACTGCACCTACAGATATCCATTAAGAATTAATAACATTCACACTACAGTTATGAAAAAAATCTGGTTTGTTAAAATGAAAAATGGTGAACCTGTGGATCTGAAAGAAGACTTAGACTATTCAGGTCGTGTGCATTATAACTGTGATTACAACCACTGCACTCTGACAATATCAAATCTAAGAGAGAGTGATTCAACTGTGTACAGATTCAGGTTCATAACAAACCACCAAACTGGGAAATATACTGGTGAACCTGGTGCCACATTATCTGTATCAGGTAATATTATCACTGGAAGTCAATAGTAGTATTGCAATAGGCGTCTGTGCATGTGTGTCTGTGTGTTTGTCCATTAATCACCAACTGATTCTAAAGTGAAATTTTTGTTCTTTGTTTTCAGATCCACAGCTCAAGGTAGACATGAGGAAATCAACAGCCAATCAATATTCTAACTGGACAGAACTGACATGTGGAAGCAATTGTCAATCACCTGATCTGTCTTACATTTGGTACAAGAATGAACAGGAAATTGAAAATGAGGGAAAAGAATATTATCATTTAGACCCTACTTATACTGCGGACAGTTATTCCTGTGCCATAAAAGGACTTCAAAGTTCCAAGTCTCGTCCAGTGTGTGAGTTTGCTTTTCTTTGTTTCACTAGAGTAATAAAAAATGTTATATAACATTTGACCCAAATGGTACAGAATAAATCTCACCAATAGCAGCTTGGAGTCATCATGCTGCACCTCAGCAATTATTTATAAAAAGAATAAAAAGATTTAGCTCTGTAATAATGGCTTGTGAGGTACTTGCTTGGATGTTTGGAGTTATTATCTTGCTGCATAAGCTATTCTGTTGAGCCTCAATTCCTTCAGAATTAGCTTTTACAACTCAGAATTCATACATCTTTGAATGATCCCGGTCAAACCTGGTGTATAGGCCCAAATCATGACACTGCCACTATGTTTTTACACTGGAATGCAGTTTAATCATTGCTGAACACAACAATTTGCATTAGATCTAAAAAAAAACTACTTTGATCATCATCCTTGTGACTTATGCACATGGCATTGACCAAACTGGATTAATAAACATTGATATTAGCTACTGCAAGAAAGGCCTTGGGGTTCTCGGGTTTACACTCTTTGCTTTTGGTGTCGTTTTTGTTTGTTCGCCATTCACAGAAGCTGGAGCTGTGGTCCTATTGCCACCACATTTGCTGTAGCATGTCTCAGTGTGTCCCAATAGTGTCTCTCTGCTTGCTCCATTACAACTATGTGCCATGTCTATTTTGACAGAAGCTGCTTTTGGGACATTACTGACATTCCACCAGTCAGGTTGTGCTTTCCTCCTTTCAGAAATAATCATGAGGGAATTAATTAATTTCTATCAACTAAAATATTTCTACATATCTTCAACCCATGCCATTTAGAATATCTTAATGTCATAACTGTAGTTAAAGGTAATAGGAGCGGGAAAAAAGTAGTTAGTATTAACTGTAACAGTCAAAGAAGAAGGCCTTTAACTGAAAAACAAAGAGAAATTAAGGGAAGTCTGAATGATGACAAGCCACTCTGCTCCTGAACTGCTTCTAGTGGGCTATAACACTATGCAGTGGATGGAACAAAACAGCACTGATTCAATGCAGGAAATATAGGTAACAATAGTGTTGAATGTTTTCCATCTGTACAGGATCTTTTTGACAGCCAGTTGGTGCAGACAGTCTTTCCACTAAGGTCTTCAGAAACCTCCTCTTCTAACCATGATACACTTACTAACATGTGCTATTAACATCAGCTAACATCTAATGATATTTAGATGCGGAGCTGCTCGTGGTGAGTGACGTAGTTGCAGAAACACGATGTGAGGTGGAAGGAGCAAAGTTGTGACTGTAGCCTTTGTCTTGTGGTGTTTTGGTTTGTTTAGTTGGTAGTTTAAAACTGCCTATGTGAATGAATTTGAGAATCTGGGACACATTCAAGATCAGAATTCTGGACAGAGTTTAATTAAATGTTTTCTAATGTGCCTGGGGATGCAAGATAAAATGATCGATTGATATTTTACTTTTCTGTCTGTAGGATACCAACTATTAATAATTAATCAGTTAAACTTTATATACAGTTACAATTTATTTATGATAACTTTGTTAACCTGTGCTTATTATACTGTATTTTTTTACATCTCTTCCAGATAAGCCAAAGCTTCTCTCGGTGTCACAAAGTCCCTTAGGTGTAATTAAGGAGGGTAACTCACTGACTCTGACTTGCAGTAGTGATGCAAACCCACCAGCTAAATACACGTGGTACAAGAAATATGAAAATCCAGAATTTCCACGTGTCAATAAAGAACATCTCTTATTCAGCTCCATCCAGTTGTCTGACTCTGGAGAGTATTACTGTACAGTAGAGAATACGCTGGGCAGTGCAACATCTGAAAACATCCTCATTGATGTGAAATGTAAGTGAAAATGTTAGAAACTATAGTAAAATGAAACATGTGGTGCTTGTTTCTCTTTATTAAAGGGCCCTCTACAAACTTTACACAAAAAATGTATTATTTAATTCAATTCAATTCAATTAACATTTTGCTGCTTTGCCGTGTGCTGTCTAATAATTTATTATTTTGTATGAAATTCTGCTTATATTGTATATGTGTGATGAGTGTCAGAGAAAATGTGTTAAATAATTCTAAGTGTTTTAGTTGTTATTATATACAGTCTTTGGTTTTAACATTGAGCATTTCAAGAATACCTCTAATGTGTATTTAACTTAACAAGCTTTCTATTTGCAATTTTGCCATATTTACATTAACATACTATCATATAAGCATTTATGTTGAAATTCGTAGGTGTTGCCTAATCCATACACAGTCTGGGGTAGTTTTATAGACAAAATGTTTGTAGCCGAGAAAACAGGCTCCATAAAACACTAACGTCACCTGTGTTAGCTGCTGTAGTTGCTATGAAAGAATACTGTGTGTAAGATGTGTAATTGTTTTTGGTAATTCACAGATCCTCCTAAACCTCCCTCTGTGTCAGCGAGTCCCTCTGGTGAGATAGTGGAGGGTAGTTCAGTGACTCTGAACTGCAGCAGTGATGCTAACCCAGCAGCTAAATATACCTGGTATAAGGGGAACCAAACACTGTTTCATGGACCAAGGGGAATATTTACTTTCACCTCCATCAGCTCTGAGGACAGACGGCTCTACCACTGCAAGTCTGAGAATGAGTATGGACAAAACTCTTCATCATTATACATAGATGTCCAATGTAAGTTGAAAGTTTTTTATATACATACAAAACAAAATATGCTAACATGAATTGAATATAACCTAGGGATATAAGGGAAATAAGGGATACATGTAGGATGCTGAAAACAACTCACACCAGTGGTCGTCTATCGAGGGGTTTGATTCACTGTTGAAAGGTGTAGCAGATTTTGTATTTGACTTAAAGGTGAAACTATTTCCTCCAGATGCTCCAAAGCTTCCCTCTGTGTCAGTGAGTCCCTCTGGTGAGATAGTGGAGGGTAGTTCAGTGACTCTGACCTGTAGCAGTGATGCTAACCCAGCAGCTAATTATACCTGGTACAAGAAGAACAGACAACTGCATCTTGGACTAAAGGACGTACATAATTTCATCTCCATCAGCTCTGAGGATAAAGGGACCTACTACTGCAAGTCTGAGAATCAATATGGAACAACAAACTTCACGTACCTATTTGTTGATGTTCTGTGTAAGTCACTTTTTTTATTTATTTTTGTTAGTTTGTTGAATGGGATGCACTGTAGCTTGTGTTTATATTCTTTACCAGATGCTCCAAAGCTTCCCTCTGTGTCACTGAGTCCCTCTGGTGAGATAGTGGAGGGTAGTTCAGTGAATCTGACCTGTAGCAGTGATGCTAACCCAGCAGCTAAATATACCTGGTACAAGGAAAATAAAGACTCACCAAAAGCTTCAGGACAGATCTTCACCATCACTGACATCAGACCTGAACACAGTGGAAATTATTACTGTGAAGCTCAGAACAGTAGAGGACGTCATAACAACACCTTATATCTGACTGTTGTTCCAGGTAAGTTGTTCAAGTTACTTACAGATACCGTCCAGATGTAAGATCCACCTCATAATCTAATGCATGCAGGCAGGGGGCTAAGGTAACTGATGTCAGGCGTACAGCAGCTGACTAAAACCCTACAAATATAATACAACGGTCATATTAATAAATAAAACACACAGCCAGTCACATAGATAGTAATGACATTATATTTACAAGTCACCCTATTAGACTCTTGTTTCTCTAATTCTGTAGAATCTGGTAAATCAGTGTGTAGTTTGTAGCGTTTTCTACTCTATGAGTACCCAGTGTTGTACAGCACGTGCAGTACCTACAATGTTCTCATTCACCCATTCACAAACACTAACACAGTGGAGCTACCAGGTCAGATGCTGGAGTGGAACAGTCCTCTGATTTATAAGTTTTAACAGACTATGCAATACAACCACCACAAAGGTGTCTTTGGTGCATGAAATGTGTGGGCACATTAATTCTGCATTATTCCGGCAGGTGTTATTTTGTCCACTGCATTTTTATCAATGAGGGCAGGCGATGTAACAAACAGCTCTTTGTGGTACCAGTGAACTGTATAATATTCTGTGTCCTGTGGCACTGGGCTAAAACATCTTAAAACACCTAAAAACATGAGATTTTCTTTTTTATTTATTCACAGTTTTCCCTGGAACCTTGGCATTTGTCACAGGGACCAGCATTGTTGTGTTTCTAGTTCTAGTTACAGTCTTCTCTGTTTTTCTGCTAAGGTGAGCAAACTTATTTTACTAAAGTACTTTCATCAACCACCAAGTCATGCAGTTGGTTTTGCAACAAAAAAATATGTTCTTTAATTCTTCTTCCCAGAAAAACCAGGACCTCCAATCAAGCACCTGAGCCTGATGAAAAGCATAACAACAATGAACAGGTAAAACACAGAAGCTATACACACAAAATCTAGTGAAGCCCCATTTGTTATAATTCTAGTAAGACCAGTAGTGCTTGTTAGAAGCAGTTTTGGAGGATGGTAGTTGGTAAGAAATATACTGGCAATTACATACTGGACAATGATGCTCAAATTTTCAAAGTTCCCCAAAAGCTATCACTGGCATCTCAATCAGGTGAGAATTTCCACTTTGTTCAAGCCACATTTCAGTCAACTGCTAACAGTCCAGTTTGTGAGTTTGCTAGTTTTAGTGTGATGCTGGGATACATCGTATTGTTGAATTTAGAAACTGAAGGTTTAATATGTATGAGATGGCCAGAAGGATTTCTGGACTTACATGTCTTCGCTATGAATGGGACAGGAAGGAAAACAGATCACTGAATTAAAAGTGAATATGTTTTGCAGTGTTGCCCCACTCAGCCAGAGGAGCAGGATGATGTTCACTATGCCAGTGTTCGCTTCATGAAGAACCAGGCAGATCCCATCTACTACAACATCAGAACAGCTGGAGCTCAAAGACATAACGATGCTGAGGAGGACGAGAGTGTTGAATACGCCTCTGTCAGGTTTACTGGTGCTGCCTCAACGTGAGTAGCTCCTCTCCCAGTATCAGTGGCTACAGTCTTTTGCTTACATTTGTACTATGACAGTAATGCTGCTGCATATATCTCATGATTTCATGCTTATTTTCTCTTCTGTCAGAACCACTGATCAAGTCTCTGGAGAGGATCCAAGTGCATTGTACAGTACAATCAACAAAACCTGCTGAATTTACAGGAATCAGGAATTTATCTTTATTTTTTCTATTTTTATAAGACACTGCAGAGGCAGAATGTATCACTGCAGTATATATATATATATGAAAGAGATAACAGGTGTCGAGCTTGCAATTGGTACTATATAATACATGTACTGTAATTATAATGCACTATATACTATATTAATGAATGTAGTAGTTTTAGGCTGCTGGTGTTTCCAAGGTCTTGTTAACTAGGCCTTTCATTTTCCATCCTTTGTTGTCAGGAGTTTTGTTTTTATAATTGTCTTTGTTTCATATTTTTCATTCATATTTTTTATGCTCTGTTCTGTTTTTTCTTGGTGTGAAAAATATATTTAGTGAGCCTAGAGGATAAAATTATAATTAAGAAATAAAAGACAATCCACTTTCTTAGACCAGATGATTAACATGTCAAAGCTTTAAATTTGGGAAAAATCTAAATCAAATAAAACTATGAAAGTGGACATTTTGGTTAAAATGCTCCCAGCTCATCCACGAAAAAGTTATTTTAAAGAGTCATTGAGTGAAACAGGATTTAATGCAATGGAACGTGGTTGAAATTTAAATTCTGGTGGCATTCTCCACCAACACTGAACTTTGTCTTGTCATTTACAATGATTATCCACAATTAACACCATCAGGGGTTTAAACAATGTGGTGAACAGATGCCAGTAAGGCACTCCTGTTTGCAGCTATGCAGCCCTAATACATAGAAAACTGTGATGCACTGTGTTCTGAAGCCTGTTGATTATAACCAGCATTAAACTGACCCTGTCCATCACAACATTAAACCACCAGGTGGTGTTTATGGAGTGGCTGATCAGTGTAATTATTGAATATTACTATCAGTAAATTAAATAAATCACATAAATCTAACAATTAAATTGCTTCTTTCAACTCCATAGCTAAATCAGCACTGTGACCCTATATCAGGCAAAAAAAAAAACAAAGTCAAGGCCCGTACTTTAGTAATCACACGCCCAATTATAAACACACATAACAACAACAACAACAGTTCAAAAGAAGCACAGAGTGACGGTACAGCAGAAACCTGACTACTAGCCGAAGAGTTTGCAGCAGGCATTGTTTATGTATGTGTGTGCTCACACAAGTGGGGACCTACCAATGGCAGACATTGGTGGGGTCAGCCCACATGCGAGGCACACGTCAGCAAACGGATAAAACGACTGAGAGCAACATTTTAGCCAGTTCAGAAACAAGGCTCAGCATGGCTTCTTAACATGAAAATTTACAGACACATTCTGAAAACATCAGGGATCTGTTTTTTAATCCCATAAAGGTGAATATTTTGAAGCACAGTATTGCTCATAAGACAGCATTGCATGTTCCATGGCTGAATGCAGCACATTGAAGTCATTCACTATGGGAACAGTATGACTACATAACAAGATTATACCAAGCTTCCTGTCGCCTGTTCTGAAACTTTCTGTTCTGCATGACTGAGAAGACTGAGAAAGTTCTAAATTTTAAAAAAGCAAGGCATTAAAATAAAACTCAAAACAGTGTTACACAGCAGTACAGTTTGGCTAATACTGGTTTGGTTACTACAAAACTGACCTTTATTTAGAATAGAATAAAGTTATTTTCTTAAAAAAAAAACAAATGAAGGTGCCAGTATATACGCAAACTAGATGGAATGGCGTTTTGCTACAAAATGCTAAGTTCCATAAAAGCTGGTTAAGTGTTAAGTCACTTTATCACCAGCAAAGCACCCCCACCCATCACACCTCTTCCCAGGCACCTTATAACTTTGGATGCATAGACATTTTAAAAAATTATTTGATTGCAAGTTTTCACATGCTTTTATTTTGTTTATTAGATTGATCACAGAAACTGGCAGCCAGTAGTGTGACTTAGGCATAGGTCTGCTAAGCAAAGGAGGAAGAGAGACCTTGAAATCCTTTTCCCTATACCTAATCAAAATATCCTACTATAATCCATTATATTAAACCCCGGCTCCTCAGTATCTCCATAACAAGTGGGTAGCACATTGGTAGGATACAATTAGACAACTTAAACTTTTACCACCCTCCATTACGTATTTTTTATTTATGTTTATGTGCATGCTGTAACTATGGTCTTGTAATCCCATGTTAAATTAGCCATATTTATGGTATAAAATTATCTATTCAGCTAATTTTGATCAAATGTTTAGCATTTAAAGTGTAGTTTAAAAAACATAGTTTAAATAGCTTTTTGACTTCACAGGCTGGTCTCCACCTGGTCATGTGGCTTTTAGTGATATAAGGTAGGTTTTGTTTTTCCTGCTTCTTATTCAGTAATAGTGTCCTTAAGTGGAGCCTCACTGTTGCTCATCTAGACTTCATTATTATTCTCCCTCTTCTGGCATTTTACATTAAATGTAAAGGGGAAAAACTACTCAGTGCATCGTATGGTTCACAGTCCTAATAACTAAATAATGGTGTAAAAAATGTAGTTTTCAGTGCCTTAACATTAGAAAATTTAAAAAAACACATTCACAATTTCTACAAATGTCCACTTAGGGGCAAACTGATGCCTCATAGCAAAAAGGA
>OMLM01018844.1:0-12812 GCA_900302695.1 Helostoma temminkii | reverse complement strand
GTTTTGACAAACATGTCACTAAGCTTGTACAGGCATGTTTCTATCACCTCAGAAATATATCCAGAATTCGCACAGTTCTATCATTTAAAGACACTGAGGTTATCCTACATGCTTTTATCTCCTCACGCCTTGACTACTGCAACAGTCTCTTTACTTGTCTCAGCCAAAAGTCTATCAATCGTCTCCAGATTGTGCAGAACTCAGCTGCGAGACTCTTAACCAGAACTAGAAGAAGTGATCATATTACACCTGTTCTTGCCTCTTTGCACTGGCTCCCAGTATGTTTCACAATTGATTTTAAGATCCTACTACTGACTTTCAAAGCTCTACATGGTCTCTCTCCAAACTATTTATCTGAACTGCTAGTGTCATATCAACCTGTACATAGCCTGAGATCCTCAGATAGAGGACTTCTGTCTGTTCCTGAGACACGACTAAAAACTAGAGGTGACTTTCGCAGTCAGAGCCCCAAAGCTTTGGAATGACTTGCCTGAGAATATTAGATCAGCTGACTCAGTAAGCGCTTTTAAATTACTTCTGAAAACATACTTTTATTGGAGAGCTTTTCCTGATTTTATATAAACTGAATGTAGTTGCTGTTTCACCCTGCTATGTTTACTCACACACCAACCGGTCAAGGCAGATGGTCGCTCACCTTGAGCCAGGTTCTACTGGAGGTTTCTTCCTCCCTTAAAGAAGGAAGGAAGTTTTCCTCTCCACTGTCGCTTAAATGCTTGCTCAAGGGGGACTTGATTGGTTTCTATATTTATTGGTCAAGTGTTATTGTGCTATAGTTTCTCCCTGTCTACGCTATTTATTTTGTGTTCCTCTGTGATTGTTCTGTTATTATTGCTCTAGCTGCCATAGCTCTATAAATAAAGCTTATTATATTATTATTATTATTATTACAGGTACTACAGGTACTACAGGTGGTACTACAGGTACTACAGGTGGTACTACAGGTACTACAGGTGTCTTTGTGACTGGTGATATGATCAGAGCTGCTTCTTCTCATCAGATTTCAGTTAATCTGTGTTTTGTGCGTCTGCAGCTTCAGTTTTCACAACAAACGACAACGTGGGCTCAGACGCCGGCGTCCAAACACACCCAGAACATCTGTTGGTGCTGGTACTGAGCCAACTGCTGCAACATCAAAAAGTACTTTTCTGTGTACTCGGGACTACAGCTGATTTTTCATTTCATTTCCACATCATCAGGTCAGAAGGAGATAAAACCAGACCTGAACCAAACCAGAACCTGGGCTGAGCGTTCTGGGCGGTGTTCAGGAATTAACTCGTATGTAGTTTAAACGTAAACTAGCAGGCATCTGAGGTCTGTGTGGAACCAGAACCAGGATCTTTCCCTGCAGAACCTGGAACACCAGTAAAGTGTCCTGAAGCCGAACACACATCTGCAGGTCTGAGAAGACAGGATTCCTGAACCACCAGTCCGACCCCGTCCTCCTGGCCTGGATGTCCCACGGCAGAGGGGCACAGAGGGGACCGGGAGGCGGGGCCGTGGAGGCCTCTTAGCATTCAGCGCAGCGCTCATTAGACATGCAAAGCTGCGGTGCTGGAGCTGCAGGCCTGAATGAGTCGCCTTTGTCCTGTAATTGGAGATGGTTCTGTGGGAGCCCAAAGAGCGCTGGGCCCCTCACCCATCCTCACCCCTACTCCCCCTCCTCTGTTGTGTAACTAGTTGCATAAACCAGGAGATCCACTGATATTCAGCACATACAAGAATAAAGTGGGTCCAGGAGAGACAGAATCCTGGAGGCCTGAGTTCTGAGGAGAGTCCAGGTTCCAGCACGACTCAAACATACATAAAGAACAGAATCAGCAACAGAACCACATGACTTCCTAAACCCGTCATTCACGCATCCTCTCAGGTCAAGAAGTTTTTGGACTGTGGCACTTTCCACCTTACTGGTTCTGTAGCTGCCATCTTGGTTCTGGATTATGGTTTCCCATCAGTTATGACCCACAGTCTCGGTTCTGCGTTCTAAGCAGGTAGATGGGCCGAGACCTTCAGGGTCTATAGAACCTGCATAGTTCTGATGGAGCGAGTATAGAAACCCGTAAGTGTCAGCGTCTCAGTAATCATGACAGCCACAGTTAGAACCACAGTCATAATTAGAGCTCCAGTGACACCCACACAGACAAAACCAGAACCCACATCCTGTTACATCACAGAGTCCAGAACCAGAACCCTGTGATGCCCCAGGACCTCAGCTCACAGCGCCGCCCCGTCTCCTCTGGTAATAACAAACATTTAACACCACATTTAATGTGAGAAAACAGAAAAGCAGTGTGACGTTTCAGAGACTGGTTCTGATCCAGCTTCAGTGCTGCTGTGCTGTTTGGGTCCAACTCACATCACGGTTCAGACTGAACGGGTCAGAATCTTTTACCCTAACCAACCAGCTGAAGCTGAAACATTCCAGACAGAAATGTTGTCAGAGGTTCTGGTTCTGTTCCTCACAGCTCTGATACCATCACATCATCACCTGCAGACAAACACAGTCCTGTTAATCTCTTAATCCTGTTTCTGTCTGAGTTTGTGAGTCACATGACCTCAGTCACCTGAACACCCCTGACAGGACGGCTGGATCCGGATCAGAGTCTCCTGAGGAGTCTGTTTGTTTTCAAAACCGTCGAGCGGCAAAGGTCAATGTTTTTTTAAACCTGGGACACGGGACCAAACTTTATTAAACATTATCGGACCTCATACAGATCGAAAGGCCTCCTGGGTTCAATGCTGGATCAGGACAGACTCAGGCCTGATCCAGCTCCTCTGAAACAAGACCCACTGGTTCAAAGTACAATCACAGAATCCAGATCCATTTGACTCTGGATCTGAAGCTGAAGAGAAACAGTTAACAGAGAGCGAGCGCTGATTCTCTGGATGACTGGAGCCGAACAAACCCTGAAACTCAGCAACAAAAGACCACGATCCTCCACTCCACCGCCCCCCCTCCACAGTCCATTATGTAACCCACCACCCATCCTAGTCATTCACTGGTTCCCAGTTAAAAGGGGTTTGGAGCTGAGAGTGGAGGGGGGGTGAGTCACATGGTCCACAGAGGCCTGTTTACCACGAGAGAGAGAGAGAAACTTTCTCACGGGCTGAGCGTCGCCACGGAAACGGCCAGAAAACAGCTTTTTTACTTTTAAAACTTTATTTACAGCTTTCAAAACAACATCAGACCCCCCACGGCCCCCAGCAGGAAAACCGCTCCTGACCACAGTCCTGAGGTTTTGGGGTTCAAAACCACCAAACTAAAGCCATTCCTTCAGTTTGTGACTGAAAGAGTCCAGGAGCCTCAGAGGAGCCTCAGAGAGTCCAGGAGCCTCAGAGAGTCCAGGAGCCTCAGAGGAGCCTCAGAGAGTCCAGGAGCCTCAGAGAGTCCAGGAGCTTCAGAGGAGCCTCAGAGAGTTCAGGAGCCTCAGAGGAGCTTCAGAGGAGCCTCAGAGAGTCCAGACTGAAAGTAGTTCTCAAATTTTTATTTTAGATTTTTCATTGACACCCAGAAAACAACACCATCAGGCACAGGACACCACGGCTGGAGACCGACTGCAGCATAGATCCAGGTCCAGGTCCAGTCTGCAGCTCAGATTCATGTTCATTAACTTTGTATCAGACACTAAAAATATAGAAATATAATAATAAAGAAATAATAAAGAAAATGAAACAATGGATTTAAACAGTAAGAATCACTGAGTCTGCTGGACTCGCTGAAAACCTGGAACATGGTTTTGTGAATGACAGGAAGCTGTTGTGCCTTTTTGAGGACTGAAGTCTGGGTCCACTGTCCCTGCTCAGTGTCTCTGTGTGTCGTCTGTCACTGTCCAGTTTTACTGATGCTTTTTACACACTTCACTGTTTTTGTAGCAGAGTTTCCGGCTCAGGTGAGTTTCAGAGACTGGTTCTTTGTGGTCAGGTCCAGCAGGTGGCCTCTCCAGCAGGAACCAGCATCAGTTAGCACAGACCTGCTGAGCCAGACCAGTTGTAAAACTAAAAATCTTCCATGTCTGGACCCTGAAGACTGTTTTTAGTTAAAACACTTTATTTCCACTGGTTTTACAGGTCAAAGAAAAGACAGTAAACTGAAATCAGACCTTTATGTAAAACTAATACATATTTAGTTTCCGCCGAATTAAACATTGCGTTAAATGTTTTCAGAAACTGTTAGATAGATTATATTTAATGTAATATGTCATTTATACTAAACGAGGTTGTGTTTAATTTATAGATTTTTCAATGGGGTTTCGAGGAACACGCGTCAACATAAGAACAGGACGTAACGCGGCTGTAGGTGTCGCGAAATGTAAACACTTTACGGTAGAGCCGTATTCCAGGCAGTGCGCCGAGGCTCCACGTGAATCGAGAAAAACAGAGAGTAAAGGGGTGGTGGAGGTTTTCCTGAGGACTGATCCGGATCCAGCGAAGCAGCAGTGCGGAGACGTTAGCCGGCAGGATGCTGTATCTGATCGGCCTGGGGCTCGGAGACGCTGCGGACATCACGGTGAAGGGTCTGCAGGCGGTGAAGAGCTGCTCCAGGGTTTACCTGGAGGCCTACACCTCCATCCTGACCGTGGGCAAGGAGGCTCTGGTGAGTCCCGCATAAACACCGCAACCAGCCCAGCCAGGAAACAGGAGACAAGAGGTAGGAGATAGAAGACAGGAGGTAGGGGGTAGGAGACATGAGACAGGAGGTAGGGGGTAGGAGATATGAGACAGGAGGTAGGAGACATGAGACAGGAGGTAGGGGGTAGGAGACATGAGACAGGAGGTAGGGGACAGGAGATATGAGACAGGAGGTAGGAGACATGAGACAGGAGGTAGGGGGTAGGAGATATGAGACAGGAGGTAGGGGACAGGAGATATGAGACAGGAGGTAGGGGACATGACACAGGAGGTAGGAGACATGAGACAGGAGGTAGGAGACAAGACGTAGGAGATAGAAGACATGAGACAGGCGGTAGGAGACGTGAGACAGGAGGTAGGAGACGTGAGACAGGAGGTAGGAGACATGACACAGGAGGTAGGAGACAAGACGTAGGAGACATGAGACAGGTCTTTGGCGTTTGCATGTGAACCTGCAAACATGACTCAGGTCAGAGGTCACTGAGTATTTTCTTAGTCTCCTTCAGTTGTTTAAACTGAATCATGTTTGTAGTTTCACATGGAAACGCCTCCTCCTGTCCTGTCTCCTGTCCTGTCTCCTGTCCTGTCTCCTGTCTCCTCTGTAGAAATCATTTAAGTGTGACAAACACAACATATTGTTGTGTGTGATGAAGCTGATGATGAGGAGGAATCAGAGGTAAATATTTTCCTGTTACAGCTGCTCCTGAACTAAAGAAAGAGAAGAACCGATGTCAGGAAAAGGTCCATTCTAACACAAATAACAAAGACTCACTGACACAATTAAAAATGTATAGAAATAACAAATAATGTTTATGATGAAATGAAATAATGCTTGAGGTGTCAGTCCTACACCCCTTTACAGTAGGAGGAGTTGTACAGTCTAATGGTCACTGGGAGGAAGGATCTCCTGAGGAGCACTGACACTGATCAGTCTCTGACTGAACCTGCTCCTCTGTCCAGTCAGTGAGTGGGAGGGACTGTCCAGGACCGAGAGGAGTTTAGACAACATCCTTCTCTCAGCCACAGTGTGAAGAGGGTCCAGCTCCACCCCAGAGCAGAACCAGTCCTGATTAATTAGTCCAGCCCGTTAATGTCTGCAACCTTCATACTGCTGCCCAGCAGGCGGCAGCACAGAGGACGACACCACAGTCTGACAGAACCTCCTCAGCACGGAGCTGCAGACCTTCAGAGACCTGAGGCTCCTCTGGAGCATCAGGTGTTTGTTAGCATCAGGTGTTAATTCAATTTAATTCAACTTTATTTATATAGCGCCAAATCACAACAAAAGTCATCTCAAGGCACTTTACAGTGTTTAAGGTTTAAGACCTTACAATACACCTAAATAATAAGGAAAACCCAACAAATCCCCCTTTGAGCAGCACTAGGCAACAGTGGAGAGGAAAAACTCCGTTTTTAAGAAAGGAAGAAACCTCCAGCAGAACCAGGCTCAAGGTGGGCGGCCATCTGCCTCATCAGAGAGAGAGAGAGAGAGAGAGAGAGAGACATATGAGTAGTTAAGTGTTAGCTTTACGTGTTAGCTATCACAGAAAGCAGGCCTTTGAACAGTGTGTTAGTTGCTAGTTACCGAGTGTGTGACGTGTCAGTGTATTAGAGACTTCAGCTGTGTGACACGTTTATAATTATTTTGTTGATCATCTGAGTCACCTCCTTTCTCCAGGAGGAGTACTACGGGAAGCCGCTGATCCTGGCAGACAGAGACCTGGTTGAACAGGGGGCAGATGAAATCCTAAAGGACGCGGATGTGACTGATGTGGCGTTCCTGGTGGTGGGCGACCCGTTCGGGTGAGTCCTCGTGTCCACAGAGGCCCTGGATCTGGTCTGGATTTGGTCTGGATCTGCTGTGTCAGCGTCGCTAACCACAGTTTGTATTAGTGGAGCTCTGATTTCATTTCTCCCCAAAGCAGCAGATTCCTCAGTGAGCTAATGACAGGCTGCAGCTTTTGTTCATGTGTTTACACAGCAGACTGAAGCTACTGATCAGTGTTTCCACCGCACTGTGGTTTAGTCTCAGTCACTGAACAAATATGAGCAGAATCGTTTTTCCAGCTCGTTCGTTTGTTTACAGGAACTGATCCTCGTTCAGAGTCTGAGTGTGGACTCACCAGCTTCACTGATTATTCTCAAAGTGTGCTTTACTGTAATTAATCACATCGTTACCCTCTGCAGAGCCACCACCCACAGCGACCTGGTGCTGAGAGCAGTGCATGCTGGGATACCTTACAAAGTCATCCACAACGCGTCGATCATGAACGCAGTGGGCTGCTGCGGTCTGCAGGTAGCACACGATCATAGACGACTGATACTAAGTGTTTGTTCACATCAGCATAAAAAACAAACAGAACAGAACAGCTCAGCACGCTGGTCACCTGTAGACAGGTGAGGAGGAAGCTGGTCACCTGTAGACAGGTGAGGAGGAGGAAGCTGGTCACCAGTAGACAGGTGAGGAGGGAAGCTGGTCACCTGTAGACAGGTGAGGAGGAAGCTGGTCACCTGTAGACAGGTGAGGAGGAGGAAGCTGGTCACCAGTAGACAGGTGAGGAGGGAGCTGGTCACCTGTAGACAGGTGAGGAGGAGGAAGCTGGTCACCTGTAGACAGGTGAGGAGGAGGAAACTGGTCTCAGTCTTCTCAGCTTCTCAGTTTAGGATTTTTTGTGTTCATTCTTTGGACACTAACACGGAAACGTTCTCGGTACGCTGCAGACTAACAAACAGGTTCTGGTTCTGGTGGAACCATAAAATGAAGCTGAGCTCACAGTGAAGAACAGGAGCTTCAGTCTCGGGCCGACCCCCCACAGGCCCATCTGTGCTGAAACTCATTAAGCTGATGTTGTTATTAGAACAGTGAACGCTTCACGTTAGTGCTGCCTCATCAATAACTGACCTGTCAGAGCAGCCAATCGGAGAGCAGGACCCAGCTGCCCTCATTAGCATTAAAGCTAACACTGCAGCTCCTCTGGGGGTTGTTAATATGTTAATGAGGGGCGGGGTATGTAAATGAGCTCAGTGTTTTTCCTCCCCCTGGGTCAGTCCCATCAGCCAGTACTGTTCTTCTACTGATTTGTTACTGCAGTTAACTGTGTGTGTGTGTGTGTGTGTGTGTCAGCTGTATAACTTCGGAGAGACGGTGTCGTTGGTGTTTTGGACGGAGACGTGGAGGCCGGAGAGTTTCTACGATAAGATCTGTAAGAACAGAAAAGCTGGACTGCACACGCTCTGTCTGCTGGGTGAGACACAGTTTGTACACATCAGCCAGTGTGTGTGTGATCTGTAATCAGATTACTCATAGATACACTGCACAGGAACCAGGTTCCTGCTGCTGTAGAGACTGGAACCAGGACTGAGGACAGACTCCCCAGGGACTGCCTCCCTTTTGGGGGCGGGACAAACTGTTTGTGTAACTAGCGTCTCAGCTGCTGGCGGCCATCGTTAATATTCATGAGAGGAAATAAAAGCTCGTCCATCACCTGTGCCTCAGCGCTGACTCCTGCTGCACGGCAGAACCAGAACCAGCTTTACTGGCCCGATGTGACTGTGACAGTAAGAGAGAACCCACCGGTGCCGCTGACGTTAGTTTGTGGTTCAGCAAATGTTTTGTCAACGTTTCCTGTAGGTGGAGTCTGTCAGAAATAAGTAAATCAGTTTCAGCTTTGAAACGATGATTCTCACACACACACACACACACACACAGTTTGATACTGACACAGTTTATTTCTACTGAATCTAATGTTTCTACTGTTTCTGTCACAGACATTAAAGTCAAAGAGCAGAGCATCGAGAACATGATGAGGTAAGATCCAGAACCACTTCAGGTCCAGGTCACCGTTAATCTGGATTATTCAGTGCTGTTGTTTAAACAGTTTTATGAAACCGGAACAGTCAGAATCTGTGGATCCGTCTGGATCTTTACTAAAGGTCTGATGTGATTTCAGAGGGAGGAAGATCTATGAGCCTCCACGCTTCATGACGGTCGCTCAGGCTGCAGATCAGCTGATCCAGATCATCCAGAGGAGGAGGCGGGAGGGGGAGGAGCTAGGTGAGCCACACCTGATTGGTTCAACACAATCAATCAAACAGCCTCATCTCATCAGATGCACGTTCAGTAGAGAGTAGAGTTAAAATGAAGCTAATCCTTAAACCCGCCACAGTTTGACGTCCCAGAAATGTTTTTGACAAACTAATCAAATATTTTGTCTTTTTTTCCTGCGCATTTCTATTTTTTAAACATCCTCTCTACAGGAACATGTAGAATATTTAATTTCTGAGCAGATTCCAGATTAAAACTGGAATATTTCCAGATAAAACTTGATCTGGTCAGGAGTTGGTTCTGAAAAACACATTTTAACATTTAATCAAATTAAAATGAAGTTTTTCCTGATACAGTTGTAACATTTGGACAAAAATCATTTTAAGGAATTTTGGTAAATATTAAAGGTTACGCAAAAAAATACGCTTCATTTAGAGTTGAGTCATAATTTGAGAAGTGTTCACAATATTCTGAGATAAAACATATGGCGCTGTAGATTTTTATTTCTAAGTCTCCTCATTAGAACACAAGTAGAAAATAAAGGAAACATGTTCAGTGTGAAAACAGTATTAGAAAATCAGCTTCATGTGTATGAATTTATAAAATTATGATTTAAAAGAAAATTTTATGTTAATATCAGGTCACAAGAAAGAAAACATTTTTAACGGATTTATTAGGTGATAAAAATGTATCAGTCAATTTGAAAACGCTTCAGAACTCACTAATCATTTACTAAAATCATATTTAAGATTTGATAAGTTTTTAAATATTTATGGTAACGTGAGGAAAAAGTTATAAGAAAGTTATTTTTGTAATTATATTTTCACAGTTTCTCTAACCTTCAATTAAATTATTAAATGATAATCTGCTAGCGTGTTAATGCTAACGCCTGTTACTCCCCCCAGGTATGACAGAGGACACTGTGTGTGTGGGCGTGGCTCGTCTTGGTGCCGACGACCAGGTGATCCGGACGGCAACGTTACGCCAGTTAGTGTCATGTGACCTCGGAGCCCCACTCCATTCGCTGGTTGTCACCGGGCAGCTCCACCCGCTGGAGGTGGACCTGCTGCGACTGAACGAAGAACCAAACGCACTGCAGCACTTACACATGATTGACAGCTCCACATACACTTCCTAACGCTCATGTGTTTGTCTGTGTGTACTTGTGAGGACCCTCTCACACATCGTGCTTTGAGAGGACCTGAGCGACCAGGACGTCCGGCAGGTCTAAAGCTGATAAAGATAAAACACCAGCACACAGAAGAGGCTGCAGGACACTGGTTTATCAACAGAACAAAGATAAAAAACATTTGATATTTTAACTGATTAAAAAAACATCTGTGATCCAGTTACAGGAAGTCTTTGTCATGTTGAATTATGATGGTTATTTTCTCATGCAGGAGAGGATTCGAGCAACAACAGTTTAAATGAGCAGTTTTACCTAATTAGATTAATGAGATGTTACTTTACGAGGTTCGACATAAACGCAGTTTTCTGTGCTGTTAGCACAAAGTAGCTAACGGTCCATAGTGTGGACGCAGTGAACTCAGCAGCAACACATAAAACTGAGTTGGATTCAATCTACCAGCTAATGATTAGCATGTTAGCACCCTGATGTGTCCCCGCAGTGGTCACCTGTGGTACCGCCATTAAAAACTCGTTACCTTTGAATTCTTCATCTATGGAGTTTTAACCCACAGAAAACTGACTTATATTCTCACGATGTCGTCACACTGTGGGATAAATGTGCAATGAAACTCCAGGATCCAGATCCTTCGTGGTCTGAGTAGAGCTGAGGGTCCTGACTTTGAGTGAACTGTCTTTAACTTGATGTGTCCTCGTCCTCTCCTGCTGAGACGCACTGAATTCTGGGAAACTGATGTGATGTCATCAATAACCAGTTTATTACAGTGGAAATAAAAACAGTCACATGGTTTGGTCACGTTTGGCACGTTTAAAAATACAGTGTGACATCATAATCACCATGGACCAATCAGCCGATGGGTCCTAGTAGTGATGTCGCAGGGGGCGGGGCTTAGATTGTCTCTGATTCATGATGAAGGCACTTACCCAGAATACTTTGCTCCAGGTGGAGGGGACACACTACCTGTCGACAGGTAAGTTTAAAAAAAATGTGGGGGAGGGGCTGTTTGAGTTCATCAGGATCTCAGTGCCCCCCCAGATCCTGGTCTCAGTCTGTCTGTGGGGGGTCTTAGGTCACCTGCAGCAGCTTCAGCGTCATTGGTCCCAGGTGTTTACAGGGGGCGGGGCATCTACATGGCCGCTGTCTCGATCTGAATGTAGAGTTGCCGCACGCCAGCCTGTGGTAGAAATACTGTGTTTAATACTGCGCACTACAAACAATACTACTGCTACAGCTGGTGGAGAATAATACTCTACTACTACAGGCCGTGTATAATACTGCTCTAACTACTACAGAGACACTACCGGTATATAATACTGCTACAAAAGCGTAGCAATATTCTGTGTATGATAACTACAACTACCATCTTGGCTGTGGTACCACGGTGCGTTCGGGTACCTGTGTGAGGCTGTGGTACCACGGTGCGTTCAGGTACCTGTGTGAGGCTGTGGTACCATGGTGCGTTCAGGTACCTGTGTGAAGATGTGGTGCGTCTGGCTGAGGATCCAGCGTGTGTCGGCATCGGGGGCGACCAGCAGCTTTAATGTCCCGATGTAAACGTCTGTGCACAGAGTCCAGAAGTGAGGCTCCTGCAGGTTGTACACGCCCTGCAGCTGCTGCACCTGAATGCAACACAACAGACCAGGACAACAGTAAGATGCTGAGCAGGTTCAGGTCATAAAGCTGGGAATTTACAGACTCCTGCCAGCAGCGTCTCCGGCGGTGGGGGTGTAGTACTCACCCTCTGGTAACACTCAGGCAGGGCGTGGTCCAGGGAGGGGGGGGTTCTCTGCATCAGGATCCCGATGGACTCTCTCAGTAAAGGCACCACGCTGAGAACAGAGTAATACTGTAGTAATAATGTACTATTACAGAGACAGCAGTAAATAATACTGCATGTACTACTACAGTAAATAATACTGCATGTACTACTACAGTAAATTATACTGCATGTACTACTTCAGAGACAGTAGGTAAAAAGCAGCAGCTGTGGTTCAGCAGTCATCCATGAAACACAGGGTCGGTGGTTCAGTAACCTGAACTAAAGCATCTGACCACATGTAAATTAGATAGTACTGCAACTGGTAAATACTACACACAAAAGGTTACTACTACTACCACCACCACTACCCCAGCAGGTACATAAATAACTGATTACTTGTACAATTCAGAATATACTACTAGTACCTTTACCATTACAAATACTACTACTGCGATTACTGTTATCACTGCTCCCAATAAAACACACACACATAACTTCTTTAATCCACTGACTTTTGCTGGACTTTGGTATGAACGCAGTAGAAATACTTCATTTGTCAGCCTCAGATCCAGTTACAGTATCTGTTACAGTATCTGTAGAGTCCTGGTTGCAGTACTGCACCCTGTGACCTCAGAGTACTGCAGTACTGCACCATGTGACCTCAGAGTACTGCAGTAGTAGATGCCTGTGGTTCAGTGACGGCCTCTGACCACGGCTCCGCTCCGCAGCTGCGTTCGCTTCCAGACGATCAAACCACATCTGCTCCATTTATCACTGGGGCTTCTGGGAAATCTGACCGCTGCGTTTACATCCAGAGGACCAGAACCTCAGATCGGACTCTGGGACGCGTTCCAGGTCCATACCAGTGGTTTGGCTGTTGGAGCCCCAGAACTGCAAACTGCACATTCTTTATTTCAGTGGAAACTATTTTCCACAGTCTCTGTCAGGTCCGAGTGATTTCCTTCCTTCCTTCCTTCCTTCCTTCCTTCCTAGACAAAGAGATAATCCCCCACAGTGTTCAGCTAACGCTCAGCTAACGCTCAGCTAACGTTCGCTCTCTCTGGGACCAGCAGAGACCAGACACTTACACAAAACCTCTTGAACAAGACACAAAAAGTCTTGTTCATGTTTTCTGTTCCACTGTTTGTCTGGAGGTTCTAAAGGCCCGTCCGGACATTAAAAAGGTTCTAGTGGTCACTGAGGAGGTTCTAGGA
>OMLM01018839.1:0-13123 GCA_900302695.1 Helostoma temminkii | reverse complement strand
GCTCACTTCAACCTTAAAGACACAGATAAATGAGAAATACCATCCTCCGAATTCTAATCTCTGTTTTAACTGTCTATTTATTCTTGTTGCATGTGAAATATGTGTTGTATATACACTACCAGTCAAAAGTTTGGACACACATAAAAGTGACACAGATTATAAAACTTGAAATTGATCAGAAATACCATGTAGACAGAGTTAATTTTGTAAATGACTGTTGCAGCTCAAACAGCAGTTTTTTAAACAAATATTTCCATAAACTCCTTGTAATGACGCCTATAATCAGCAAACATTAGCACCTTATGTTTGCTAATGCAAGTTTATTCATTTAAAAGGAGAACTGGTACCTTAGTGATGCTTACACATCTGAAGACATGGATCTGTTGATTAAAATGTGGTAATTCCTGTCTGTGTGTCTGTGTGTCTGTGTGTCTGTGTGTCTGTGTCTGTGTCTGCTTATTTAGAAACTAGCTCACATACCAAAAGAGGAAAAGGAATTCACTGCTCCATGTTTGTGACAAAAGAGGAGAAAGAAAATGAAATCAAAACTACACATTGGCAGAAGTACACACTAAATAAAACCACTATATTATATATAGTTTTGCTAGTGTGTGGTTTTGTAAGGGGATTTTCAGAGAGGCAGATTTGGGGACGTCACTGGATTTCCTATTACACACAGTAGTTAGTCATTGCTGGTGAACAGCTGAAGGGAAGAGGAGAGACTAAAATGCTTTTATATGCTGTTGAGGGCATAGCTGAAATGTTAGTGCTCCTACCTCCCTGTGCTGACATTTAATTTGGGAATAAATCCAAGAACATTCTTGGGGTATTGGGCGTGTACCCTTTAGTTTATCTCTGTCCTTAAGTAAAATGTAGTTGTCTCCTCCTGTGAAAACTCACTAACATGTGTTAATGACTGATCTTGAACTCAGAGGCTGTTACATACATTTTCCACTTAAGCGAGATCAACTTAACTCATTGAGCCGCCTCTTGTTCTAACAGCATGAATGGGGAAATCCTCTACACTTCTTATCTTTGGCCTGCATGTTTCACTTCTTATCTTTTTTTTACTCTGCAAACATGTGAGTGATACAACCACATCTGCCTGCTTTAATAAAATCCCTCCCTCATGTTGTGCTCCATGGTCACATAACTAAAACTGAACGTGCTCTGAGACCACACCCTTCCATCAGCTTCCTGTGCCAGATTTATGTCCCTGCCAATTTAAATCCTTACTGGAATCTTTCTCTGGGGCCTTTGTTTGTTTGCAGGAACGTTGTTGAGCGGCACATCGCTGGCACTTGTAGGAAAACTTATGGTGAGTGCAGCCTTCAACATCGCCTACGTCTACACCTCTGAGCTCTACCCAACAGTTATCAGGTGAAGTATCTCCAGTTTAAACACACTCTTTTTTAAAAAATCATATTTATCAGTGTTGCATCATCTGAATGTACCGATTAATTGTTTTATTAATGATTTCAGAAATGCTGGTTTGGGAGTGTGTTCCATGTCCTGCAGAGTCGGGGGAATCCTTGCACCGTTTGTTCCCTCCATGGTAAGGGGGTGTGTGATTACAGTGACTTTTACACAGATGAGATGTTCGGTATTCAGTGATCTGTTTTTGTCAGGCACCACAAGAAGCAGACAGTAAATGTTTTGTTCTTTTTTGTTCTGACAAAGAGGAAAGTGCTGCGGTGTTTGCTTTAAGTTCAGTTTCTTCTGTGTTACTCCACCTCCAGTCCTGCAGTGGCACAGTGAAACACGTCTACGCCCATCTGACCTGTAAAGTTGACCTGTCACTCAGTGTGTTTACATGTACTTAAGTAACCAGGTTACAATCATCTTTCTGGGAAACGGGATTAGAGAAACCTGATTTTCTCAGGTCTCTTGGAGGAGTCCTATTGCTGTGCCATTTATACACATAACCGGGTTTCTAATCAGCTTTTTAACAAGAGCTGGTTCCAACCAGGCACCAACGCTTCGATGGACTAGATAACAGATTTCGTCAGGGGCTGGACTATCATGACCAACAAGATCCAGATAAAAGATAAATCAGTGAATAAAAATCAAATAAAAATCAGTGAATCATTTATGAGATTAGCAGCATGAAAAACATAGTTATTGCTAATTAGCGATCTAACCATTAAAGCTAACACAGGCTAACATTTAGTTTTTAACAACAATAAAAACTTACCAAAAGTTATCACTGTACATGGTGATTACAATGAGCAGTGCGCATATGTTGCACCAGGAATGTTTGGATGAGTTTAGACTCACAAACTCACTAACAACACAGGATTATTTAATAGAAATCTGAAACACACGATGCTGTGAAAGAGATGCACGGCTCTGACTCCCCACTGAGCTCAGTCGCTGATCCTTTGTCAGCAAGAAGATCTGAATCCAAAACAAACTTTAAATAAAAAGAGATGCTGGTAACTCAAGATGATTTCATGGTGCAGAACCTTGAGGCTTTTACTTTTAGTTGTTCCCTAAAGTATCAGTGGTTGGTGACTGATGAGCTGGTGACAACACAGAAAGGAAAACTTGAAAAGTTTGTCTGTTGCCCTGTGTCGATGCCAAATACTCAACTTTAACTTTCAACTCAGACACATCGATAGTTCTTAACAACAGCATGACTTTCTTGTGTGATTCATAACTTTGCTTTGTATCTGCTCTGTGATATCACCTCTGACTAATCCAGAAAACTCATGGTGCTCTCGAACATGAACAGCAGATTCTACAAACTGCTACGAAAGCAAACATAAATGTTCTTGAGTCTTTCTTAGATGGTGCAAAGCAAACATGTTAAAACTGTAACTGGATCTTCATCAGGGTTACAAGGATTACCTGCTTTCACACATACAGTGAACTCTGGACTTTACCCAGGAGTCGACCTGATCACCTGGAGATAGTCCAGAGTGCCTGTGTGAAAGCAGCTATTGTTTCCAATGGACCCACCTAAACATCGGCTCTGTAGTCAGTTTCTTATTTAAAAATCCTGTAGCTTCCTCTTCGTAGCACTTGACTTAATAGATTATTCAGCAGCTTTTGTTTCTACACTCAACAGTTGCACGAGCTTCACCAAAAAGCCGTGGCACAGCATGAAGAGCTTGATTTCTTTATTTATCCACCAGTGTAGAGACATTCTGAATCAAACAGGGTGCAGGAAGACACCAGAGCCCTAGAAGAAGAGAGCAGCTGAACACAAGACTGAAAAATCTTCAAAATAAAGAAGCTGGAATAAACTGTGAAACCTCAGTGTAACAACATTTTGAGTCACTCTGACTTTGACCAACTTTGATTTCAGAGCAGTGGTTCATTACAATACATTTTTTGCACAGTTTATTGTAAAAGGGAAACACCCCCAGATGGGCTAAACCTGCTCAGTATGACTCCTACTGTACCACCAGCATTCTCAACACAAGTTCCACTCACTTCCTGCAGCTTTCACACACTCTCTGGGTGGAAACAGCAGCTCCGTTGTCATGTGAACGTTGTTGGAAACAAATAGAGAGTTGACTTCCCGACTTTGACCTCAGTTTACCCCTGTGAGATGAAACTCAATCACATAGTGACACCTGCTGGTGGTTTGTGTGACTGATGCAGTTTGAGCAGTGAATTTAATATTTGTTTTATTCACTCAGGAAACTTCATACAGACCTTTTCTGATGTCACAGTTTTAGTAGAAACATACTTGTATACTAGAAAATTATTAGAATTATCACAATAATTTCCCTGTTTGTTCTTCATCATCAGCCACATCTTTGCTTTCACACCTGATAGATGTGGTAGAAACATTTAAAATACATAATATTCAGTTCATCACAATATACAGTGCACAGTTTATTTATAACGAGAAGCTAATGATTCGAGAATAATAGGAGAAATGTTCACATTTTAAAATGCATCTCCTGTGTGTCGTAGCGGGCTCTCCACGCCTCCATGCCCTTCACCGTGTTCTGTCTGAGCGGCCTGTCTGCAGGCTGCCTGGGCCTCCTACTGCCCGAAACCCTCAACGCACCTGCAGCAGAAACTCTGGAGGAGCTCGGCAGCCCGACCCGCAGCCGAGTGCTGGAGAACAAGGTGACTGGCTTAGTTTGTGAGTTTGGATTAACACAGGGTCAAATCTCATAGCAAACTGTAAAATAAAATCTTGAGTCAGCTGTTAGAGAATGTGATCAGCGTGGTCGTGGCTTTTATAGGCCTCCAGACAAACATAAAGGGTTGTTTGCTACCTGGACTCACATCAGCCACCACCACAGGCAGGTACGCCGACACTTGAACATTAGATGTCATCTGATGGAGAAGCTCAACCCGAAGGAAGCTGCTTTTTCATGTTCCTATGTTTTTCATGGCGTGTTTGTGAGAGTTTTGCACAATGACGTCGCGTCGAGTTGCAAGAAAAGTTAAACCAGATCCAACTTTTCTCATCTGGAAACTGCAGCTGTGTCGAACACTCGAACACGTGCATTTTTAAAGCACATGATTGTAGAAGGTCTGCATACGAAACTTTTTTATTTAATTTGAACCACAAAAAGTGAGTAAAGGGGAATTTATTTATTTTACAATATAGGAAAACTGTCTGATAGCAGAGTTGATCTCAGTAAATAGTGGTGTTACGACGGTTGTATACAGTAACTCGTAAAACAAGTGAGAATAAGTCTGCAAGAAAAGTAAGAATCTAAAAAAAAAAGATCCTGCTAGTCTATTATTTTATCTCTCCCTGCCTGTACAGCACTTTGGTGAACAGGAGTTGTTTTAAAAGTGCTTTATAAATAAATTCGATTGTTTGGTTGATGGATAAACAATAATCAGCAGTTAAAGATAAAGACATAAACAAAAAAGGTCTTTATTCATCATCATTTAACTTCATCCTAACACCCTTCAGCTTTAAAACAGAACCAGGTTCTGTCTTTCTGTGGATCTGCATCTTCATGCGAGTCAGTGATGACACGTCTGATGTGAATCGTTCTGCACTTTGTTTAATCTAAATGTTTGAAAAGAGAAGTGGTAGGTTCTGCTGTTTCTAGTCGAAGCAGCTTAGTTGTCAGGGACCATGTACAAAAACATCTTTCTGAAAGACTGAACCCACATCTGTGCTCCAGGTCACTGACACTGCAACATGTGTCAGTGATTCTTTAAAATCAGAGAGGACGTGCTGGTGTAATTTTCTTCACTGCTGCAAACTCTGAACTAATTAATACGTTTATCAAACCTGCTCTGACAATTTTAATTAAATTCCTGTGAAACAAAGCTTATTTACTTCGTTAACCTGTGTTTTTGTCGTCAGGCTCTTCTGTATGAGGACGACAAACGGAAATCCAACTACAAATGAAGCCGCCGCCTCATCGTCGGTGTCCACATATCATTCCTTATGGGGATTCTGCCTCAAAATGGTGAACTGTGCCTTTAACTGCGTTGAAGGTTCACTTGGACATGTGAGAACTGTGATGTTTCAATCAGGGCAGAGGCGTAAACGCTGACCAGCGCTCAGCCTGCAGGAAGCTAATGAAGGTTCCTCCTGTATCTAATCATACAGGAAACGCAGACAACCAGGAGAGACGGGACACAAATGGGACTTAACTTATATTCCAGAGGGAAACTGCCGAGGAAGCCGGAAGCTGGAGAATCCAGTTGGGCCAATAGCAAAACATGACCAACAGTATTTCCACAGTGGCTTTAACAGAAGACACACAATCATGTCAGTGATTTTTTTAATTTGACATTAAGTGATCATCAGCAGGACTGGATGTTTTTCTGATGTTTATGTTTATGATGAGTATAAATATCATGTTAAATGTTCAGACGTGTGACACTAAATCTAGATTCTGTGTCTCTAGAGCTTTTCACTCCTCACAATTTCAGCTATGACTGTGTTTATGCCTGGTGGAGTCAATAAGTGTGAAACGTTGAGACAAAGGCAGCTCACAATTCTGATCTGTTTTAAAATGAAGACGTCAGTATGTGATGGAGTCACTGTTTCTGAGTCACCTGTAAGACACATTCAGGACTGGATCCACCAGGGCGTTAAACTTGCTGTTCTGAGCACTGGTGGAATTATTGCCAAAAAATTTCATCTCAATATTTTGTAGGATTTTGACAATAACGATATGTAGATGATATTTTACAACTTAAAATGTGTTTATTTATCTACATTGTATTTTGTCAGTCTTACCAACGGGTTATTAACTGCTACCTAGAAACAGGGTGGTGCAACTAGTGGTGGCTCTCTGGAGCGGCTAGTGCTAGTGCTGCTGGCTAATGTTAGCGTTGCTGGCTAATGCTATTGGTGCTTTAATGGCGACGGACAGTTTGCAGATTTAAGTCTTGAACAATTAACACACTATCATAGATGATGTATATCACACATCCCTGCTAATGATATGACGGTCATTTAAAAACTTTGATCAAAAGTATTAAAGGTTGGTTGTTTGATTTGACTTTTTATCCAGAAAAACAGGAAACTCTGTTATCAAAGACGTTATTCAAACTTCTCGATTAGTTAAGATGTAGCAGAATAATATGAATTTTGAATTTTTTATTTCCTACACGTCTCCATTACGGTTTAATTGGGTGAGATCATTGAATTTGTTGTTGAAGTAATGAATGAATTATTCAAATCTTTATTAGTATCATATATTGAACCATAATTGACTTAGTCAAATCAAACCAGTGGCACCATTTCGTCAGACTGGGCTGTAACACTTCACCTCCTAAAATGGTTTAATGTACAGTGATGAAAGATGGAAACCAGCGACCAACATCCTGCCGTCTGTGCCTTCTTATGTGTCCTCTAATGATGTTAATACACTTTAGATGTAAAGTTTTAAATAAAGATATTAAGTTATTTAATAACACATGACTCCTGTTTCTCCTGTTTTGTATTGTGTGTACTGTCCTTCAGTGGCTGTTTTAGTATAAGGGGTTTAGCTTTTGCTGTATATGTTTTATATAATATATGCTGTTGTATCCACACTGTGAAAGAAAGCATATGGAATTGTGTAGTAAACAAAAAAGGGTTAAAACTTGTTGGCTGCTTTTCCTTCACTCTCTGGTCCAACTCATCCCAAACCATCCTAACTGGATTAGGGAAGGTGATTGTTGAGGCCTGGTCATCTGACGCAGCACTCCATCACTCTCCTTGGACAAATAGCTGATAAATTAACATTGAGCTGTCCCACACCATCACACCTCACCCTTAATGCTTCACAGCAGGAACCACACATTCAGGAACTGTCTGTTCACCCTCTACGTCTGACGAAGACTCGGTGGTTAGAACCAAAAATCCCCTTGACTACCTCATGAATCTGATGAGGGATTGACATGAGTGTGCCAAAGCTAAATGTAGCTGCTTTGGACAATCACAAATATAATAAAGTACACTGTATACTCTGAAGGGTAAGAATTACCACCTGACTCCATACATAAAAGGAAACGTGTCATTGTTTTAGGTGTTGAGATCAACAGGTGAACTTCTGTAGCTCATCCTCTGCCTCATTTCTTCCGTTTGTGACATCACTTTTCGCGTTGCTTAAAACCGGCTTTTCCATGTGGTGCAATTTTATCTGAAACTGTGAAATCACAACTTTCACCTTAACAAAACTCAGCCAAGACGTTGCAGGGACGAAAATGTCCCAATAACGAATTTGCCCCACAGAAAAGGGGAAGAACATCGGAGAAGGTGGGATCGATATGTGGTGACACTACGGCTTCTGAAGCAGAGCTGTTGTGCCAGTGAACATGGACGGACACACAGGTTTCTGGCTCAGGACGTCTCTGCTTCTGGCAGTGTTGAACTCTGCTCTAACTGAAGGAGGATTTTATTCGGTGGAGATCAACAGCAGGAGTCAGAGTGGTCGTTACCAAGCTGAAGCCATTAAAAAGGTGCCCAAGCCCAGGATCGTGGTGCATCCACCGACGTGTAGCTCTGCCTCGCACAGCTGCAGACTGAGCTGCGATGGAGACACCACCGACACCGGGCCTGTCACCTACAGCTGGAAGATGGGAGACGAAGACTGGACTGAGTCAGGGAAGGACTTGACCATCTTCAACACCGAGGACACGTGGAGCGTTGGAACATTCACGTGCAGGATGAAGAACCCAGTCAGTGAGGAGGAAAGCGACTCCTCTGTGAATCCATACCAACAAAGAAGACCTCCAACCTCAGAAAGCTGGCTTCGGATCCTCCTGACTGTCATGACCTGCTTGGGAGTCCTGTCATTTTTGTGGGCTATCGGCTACTTGTTGTGGAGACATCGAGCGGCTCTTTGTCCATGTCTGCGTTGAGAGTGTGATGATCTGCTCCTCTGATGAAAATGTGTGTAAGCTAAGACTTTTTAGATGAGTTTTCAGTGCTCCTAGTGAATCCATTTCACGATTCAGACTCTTTTAGTTGTTTTTTATGTTTAATTGTTTTTTGGTTCCATAATCTGTGAATGTGCTTGTGTTGCTTAATGAGGGGAAGTGGACATGGAAGACAGGAAGGAAGTGTTGCTCTGTGGAAACTGATTCTATCTGAAAGAGAACAAACAACACATGCTCACACAGTACAGTCGTCTTTCAGGTGCTCAGTGGTCCGACTGACTCGTTGCAGATCTGCTGATAGTAGCAGTCTGATCTGTGGTACCTCATGGTCGGAGGTCTGAATGGGTGGATGGTTTGCTTGACTTGCAGCACTGCCACAGATTATATGGTCACAGAATCCTGAGCACAACCACTGGACGTTTAGAAATCAAGACATGACTAAAGCTGACGCAGGGTTTTATTCAGTGGAGACCAACAACAAGGTTCAGAGTTCACTTAAAGAGACGCAGGAAAGTTCCCAAACCTGTAGTGACTGTAAAACTGCTCGCATGTGAATTAAAGCACCATGAACAGCTGCACACTGAGCTGTGATGGAGACGACACAGACACCGGACCTGTGACCTGCAGCTTTAAGATGCTGAAGAAGAAAGTGAAGTCCATGAGAATCCACTCAGTACATTTCCAGACTTCAGAGCCTGGATAAATGTTTCAGGGACATATATTTCTTTGGCATCATCCTACTCTCATTTTTTTGGGTGATGAAAACAAAAGACTTTCTGTTCATATTAAAGTGAAAAGACATTTTATGAATAAAATAAATAAATTAGTTTTTATGAGCTAATGTTCAAACTATTTTTAACCATTTTGTCTTATTGTTTATCATTAATAATCACTGATAAAGTTACTAAACTGTAGAAACTAAATAATACCAGCTATTAATTATCCAGATGCTATTGCAGATTTGTGTACACCCTGCACATACATTCATCATGCAAAATAATGTTGTACTTGATTTGATTACAACCAATAATTAAACTTCATACATTCTTATACAAATATTCTGAAATACTCTCCAGAAAATACAAATGATGAAGCAATAACGCTTCACTTACTTTTTACACTCCAGTACACACATTAATTCACTGATTCTTAGAATAAATAAAATAATAAAAGATGCAAAAACACTACTTTTACCCTGATTTTGTTGTTTCACATTTACGTCCAGGAAAGGAAACGTTTTAGTGAATAGTTCTACACTACTTACTTCTACTTACAATACTGTGAAAAAGTTATTTCCCCCTGAACCTAACAACTGGTTGTTTCATCCTTGGCGGCAACAACTGTGACCAAGTGTTTGTGATATCTGACAATGAGTTTTTCACATCACTGTGGAGGAATATTTCTGCATAAGCTGAACTGATGGTCGGACATTCTCCTTCAGGATTTTCTGGTAGAGTCAGAATTCATGGTTCCATCAGTTCTGACAAGTCGTCCAGGTCCTGAAGCTGCAGAGCTCCAGACCATCACACTACCACCACCATGTCTGACTGATGAGATGTGCTCTTTATGAAACACTGTGCTAGTTTTACTCCAGATGTAACAGGACACACACCTTCCAGTTCAGCTTCTGTCTCATCAGTCCACAGAATATTTGTCCAAAAGTCTTGATGATAAATGTCAGACGAGTCTTTGTGTCCTTTTTGGTCAGCAGTGTCTTTCACCTTGAAACTCTCCATGATGCCATTTTAGCTCAGTCTCTTTCTTACTGTTGAATCATGAACACTGAGCTTAACTGAGGCAGTGAGGCCTGCAGTTCTTTACATGTTGTTCTGGTTCTTTTCTGGCTCCTGGATGAGTCATTGTGCTCTTGCAGTAATGTTGGTAGGTCGGCCACTGCTGGGAAGGTTCACCACTGTTCCATGTTTTCTTGATTTGTAGATAATGTCTCTCACTGTGGTTCACTGGAGTCTCAAACACTTAGAAATGTCTTTGGAACCTTTTCCAGACTGATACATGTCAGTTACTGTGTTTCTCATCTGTTCTTTCAGCTGCTTCTATTTCTTGATTCAGCACCTCAAAGATCTGAGGTGAATACTTTTTCACAGCACTGTAAACAAAACATCTAAAATCTACTTTTTCAGTTTCTTCTGCTGCTGTCTTGATACATTTATGCAATCAAAGCTGATACAGTAGATCATTTATATCACCAGTGTATCACCTGTCTACTTCTATTTGAAAAGTGTTTCTCATTAATTACTTTACAGAGGAGTCGACTTAACGTCACAGTTGTTGTGACAAACTCACGTCAGACTAGAGAAAGAGAATAAGAACATGTCACTGACAGAAAACACATGTTCTTCCAGAGCCTTATTGGTCTGTGGACATGGAGACTGTTTGTCTCCCTGCAGAGCTGCTGTTGACAGTAAAACTGTTGCTAAAGTGAAAAAGTGAAAAGTCAGTAGTATCATTTCTCCTTTCTATTGAAAAGGGATCTTAATTGAAACAACAGTGCTGCTGTGATCGGGGTACAGTGTAGTTGGTAGCTAAATGTAAGAAAAAGCACCAGTGAAAAGGGGAAGATACTATAACTGCTGACTCCACAAAGATTTGTAGTTTATATTTGCTGAGGGCTCAGTTTCAGGAACAGTTTAATGTCTGTGGACATGGAGACACAAATGAGTTTTGGGCTCACGGCAGTTCTGCTGGTGCTGGTGGTTAACTCTGCATCTGCTGAAGAAAAACCAGTTTACTTCGAGTTGGGTCACAACCTGGTTTTGTTGCCTCCAGAATCTGCTCCTAAACCTTTCACAGGCATCGTGTGGAGACATAAGGGGAACCTGGTGGCTGAATGGGTGGATAAAAAACTTCCACTGTATTACTACCCTAAGTATCAAGGCCGCACGACCCTGAACACAACTACTGGACGACTGGAAATCAGCAGCACAACTACAGATGACACAGGAGTGTATTCAGTGGAGATCAACAGTGTTGAACAGGCTGAGACTTACAATGCTAAAGTGGCCATGAAGGTGTCCAAACCTGTAATATCTGTGAAACCACTGTCCTGTAACCCTTCCAGTGACAGCTGCACACTGAGCTGTGATGGAGACACCCCAGACACTGGACCTGTGACCTACAGCTGGAAGGAGGGAGACGGAGAGTGGACTGAGAGGGGAAAGGACTGGACCATCAGCAGAGTTAAAACGTTCACCTGCAGGATGAAGAACCCAGTCAGTGAGGAAGAAAGTGAAGCCCATCAGAATCCGTTCATCCCATAGAAAACTGGACTGAAGTTTAATTGAAAAGCATGAAATACTCTGCAGTTGTTGTTCTGTCAGTGGTTGTTGTCTACTGTTGTCTCTGTTGTCTACTGGTGTCTACTGGTGTCTAGTGGTGAGAAAACTGGAGACTTTCCCTCCACGTCAGAGTGAAAAGGCTGATGGAGCAGCTGAAAGTGAGTGATCGTTCAGATACGTCGTCCTCCTGTGACAGAATATCCAGGGTTGTTTCTCTGTTACAGTTGTGTCACTGAAAGAGTTTTTATTCTGGTCATTTATCACTGAACATGTTGTTTCATTGTGTTTTAGCTTTTGCTTCTGATTAACCCTGATACATTTAATGGATTATAGATGAAAAGTGTTGAAATACAATAAAATATTATCAGATAAAAATATTCAAATGCAGATTTTAGAAAACACCTGCAGTGTTGCTGAGATGTGTAATGTTCATTTTGTATTGTGTAAACCACTGTATTGTAATGCATCAATAAAAACCCCTAATAAACATAATATGCATCATAATAATAATCTGTAGCCACTTTTGTACAGATATTTATACTATTGATGTTGTACTTTTACATGTAAAGCAGTGATTTTGCATTTAAATGTTCTTTAAATCTCCTCTGGACATTTGCAAAGACATGAAAAAAACTGACAATCACAAACAATTTTAAAAAATATCAATTATTATTTGTTCACAGTTTTCTTCTCACACCATACATAGTGCTGCAGCCTTAGTTTCATCAGTCCACAATCTTTTCCCCAGTAGCACTGTGGAGTGTCAAGGTGGTCTATGGTGAACTTCAGGTGACACATGGTGGAGGAAGCATCGTGATTTGTTGATGCTTTGCTGAACATGTAGAGTAAAATAAAAAGCTCAGAAGTCGGGTGACACAGCAGAGTCACAGGTCAGGTGTTTGGATATTTATTTTCTGTATTGTGTGATTTATTGTATGGTTTATATATTGTCACTTTTTGATGCAGAACATCTGTGGCAGTACTGACCCAACAGCGTGACTGGGAGGGTGACATTTTGTTTTAAAGGCTGTGTTGAACGGGGAAGGAAGGAAGTTGAAGGCAGCAAGCCTCAACTTCCACAGCCTCAGTGTGCAGCAAGGTCTGCACACTGAGGCTGCTGCTGGGGTTTTAATTATTTTATCTATTAGTATATTTTCAGTGAATGTATTTTGCACATTTTGTGTTTTAACTTAAAATAAATTTTTATACTTGAGCTTATTATATTAATAAATATTTGTATTTTTGACAAATATAAAAAAAATTTAAATCAGGAAGGAGGTGAATACTTTTTCACAGCACTGTAAATAAAACATCTAACATGTACTTCCTCAGTTTCTACTGCTGCTGTCTTGACACTTAAAGCTGATAATTTACCAGTGTATCACTTCACTGCTCCTGTTTGAAAAGTGTTTCTCATTAATTATAGAGGAGAAGAGTTAATGTCACAGTTGCAGTGAGGAAACCAAACTCACCTCAGACCAGAGAAAGAGAATAACAACATCTGACTGACAGAAAACACA
>OMLM01018838.1:0-18155 GCA_900302695.1 Helostoma temminkii | reverse complement strand
ATATTATATTATTATATTTTATTTCAGTTATTCTTACTGTTATTTTTGGCTATAAGCAGGCTATAAGCATAGCTCCAGTCAATTCAGTTTTATAGAAATAACATTATGAAAATATAAGTAGCACACTGTTCTCATATCCTGAATATAATTTCCTGTTGCTCTGTGTCTCTGCATTTCTTCCATAACATATGCTTATCGCCCCCTCTTGTCATGCTATTTTTCTTCTCCCTGTGCATCTCTCTTTCTCCTCTCTCTGTCATTCTCTCACTGCCTTTACATTATTAATTGCTCCATTATGAAAATGTGGTTCACTACAAAGCTCTAGCTGAGTGGCTAACGTTAAGACAAATGAGATCACTGCAGGCTAATTACTACTCTCCAGCAGAAAGTCATGCAAACACTTTAGACTAACCTTCACCGCTGTTAGCAGCTCCAGAGTAATATTAGTAAAGGCATCTAGATTTTTGGATCTTAGGTGACATCTGTAATTTGGCTGCACTCCACTGTGAAGTGAAGGCTAATTGCAGAGAGCAGTATATGTAAATTAACACAGCACGATCAGTGTACTTCATTTTGTCCTTCAGAGTTTTACAAGAAAAGCCACAGACATGAAGGCTAGAAAGGAACCCATGCAGGCACAAACACACAGAGAACTGTATTGTATATACAGGTACAGTACATACTGTATGTACTGTATATACTATGGCTGATGCTTCAGTGTGTGTGAATGGAAGGACTGAGATTTCCTTAAGCAAGACATAGTATTTAACTGATATTCAAGCCCATAAGCAACCGGTTCAAGTCAGTTGTTCACACATTGTGTAAATGACTTTTTAAATGTGGTCTCATTTGTAAATTACTGCAGTTTAATGGGTCTCACTAAAACCATTTACTAGCTAAATATGCGGCTTTCTATTTTGCATACAATTACTTTAATAAATGTTTATTTCTAACAAAAGTTTATTTGTAATAAAAGTAAATAATGCTGTTGTTGACATAAGGCGTTAAAGGTGCATTCGTATATTTCTGGCCACTGGGAGGCAGAACAGCTCCAAAACATTTTAAAGCGTTTCCTGCTTCAGCCTCCAGCAGACGCAGAGGAGTTTTAGAACTTATGTTTCCATTTACTGGATAAATACAGTTATTTAAATGTGTTTTGGTTTCCAGCTCCTGAGAAAAATGTGTGGCTTTCTAGCTGCAACTGTATCTATCTCCAATATTTTTAACTGGCAAATTGCTACATTTGTCTAGGTGCTGTTTAAAGATTAGTCAGGTAGCGTACAGTGTGTTTATCAGACATTTTTCCCTGAAAACAGCTGATGAGGTGACGAGAGCGGTGACACTAAACCAAGTGGTAAATGTGCTGTAAAGCTGCAAACAATGATATTAGAAACAGGAATGACGCAGTTTATTGATAATTCTCTGATTCATCACAGCTGCTGACTCCTTTTACATCACTACTACACATTTCTCTCATTGTAAAATGTTGTAAAATATTCATTAGTGCAGCTTTCATGGCTGCTATAATGCGAAAGAGGCAGGTTTCCGTTCAGTGATAAACTGAATGCACAGTTGCATTCACGCAAACAGGAACGTTGCAGCTACATTTGAAATATTCAGCATCTCTTGCGGTGAAAGTTCAACTTCCTGGCTCCTGTTCTGCACCTTCACCAGCACGGCGCAGTAAACATCCTGTGGCAGCCATCTTAACTCTGTCATCCGAGTGACCTTTAAAAAGCGACGGTTTGAATAGAAATGTCTGTTTATCTATTCAAGCTCTGTGGTCTCTGCCCTATCATTCCTCATGACTGTTAGCGAAATGCAAACGCTGAATAAAAAGGCATACTCTCTGTCCAGACATGTGCTAAACTGAGTCCTAACAGGTGCAAGGTTCAAGTTTATGATAAGTGGATGGAGAAGCTTCATTTTCTGCTAATCTTTTTTTCTCCATCCAGTGTCCAGTCATCACTCAGACTACATCTCTGCCTGCTTTCACTCACTGCTTTCCATTTCCTTTTCTTTACTGTGGAGCTTCTGTCGCATTTATTACACAAGATCGACAATCTGACACTTTATTGAACCACAGGATGTGTATCACTTTTCTCCTGCTCCATTTAACAGAAAGGTCAAAGGTCAGGTTCAGCCACTTCAGCCACTGATGTTGTTATGAGTTCAGTGTGTTGCTTAAGGACACAATAGCAATGTGTAAACTTGCTATAAAGCTGAGCTAAAAAAACCTTAATCTTGGTGTCTGGGATGGGGGCTACACACGTGTGATGACTTCAGTATAATAAATTGGTGAAATGACTTTGTTAGGAATTGTTTTATGCAAAACAAGTCTTATGAAAATATCTTTATCTCTTTTTTTTGTTCAATATTTATCTTGTGTGAGCAGAGCGTTCCTCCAGCATTTGTTTCATGTAAAATAAGAGATGACTGCATAAACAGCATCTGCAAATGGCATCAACACCAGAACACTTGTTGTGCTCTCTCCAACTGCCATCTCCTGTGAGAGTTTGTTTTTTGTCAAATATGTAAACTTCATATCTACATCTCTCAGATGTCACTGTGGCAACGCTTTCATCTCACATGCTCAAAGCCGAGCCCCCGCACATGCTCAGTAGTGTCAACAAACTCCATCCAGCTCGCACTCGCTGTGATTGAAATGTTTATTGAACAACAAACACATGAGGTGGCACGGGGGCGGTTTTCAAAACTCTAGACTCAGTTGTTGCTGCTAATGTCTGAGCAGAACCGTAACAGCCTTTTTCCTCCATCAATTCATAACAGAGCTGAAGTCTTGCAGAGTTGAGAGTCAGTCAAGCTGAAAGAATGAGACCTTTACAACACGAAGCAAATAGGTTGAGATGAGTATTTTTTAGACTGCAGTAATGCTGGGTGACTCAAAGTACATCTGCACAGAAGTCACACTTTCAAAAGGGTTAAATGAGACCACAATCAAAAATCACAATCAAAAATGAAATTATTAGTGAGATGGTTTCAGCTAGTGCTAATCATTCTGCCTCTATCAGCCGGAGTGTTGGATAATTCTGCTCGGCTTTCAACACAGGGCCGTCATTTTTCAATTACGCAAAATCCTCCCACAGCTGTTAGCAGCGGCCGTGCAGGAATTAAGTGGCATAAAAAAGGTTCACCCTTTTAATACCCCGCTGCTGTGATCTGAAGTGAGCTGTTATGAAAGAGAAGCGTATATCAACTGTGTTCTGTGTGTGCAATTAGACTGAGTGTTAATGGAAAAGTTTTACAGCTTGAAATACTTCAAGTCAGTCACGAGGAAGTTTTTATGCCATTTTATGCTTTTTCAATGGTTATGATGCAGCTTTAACTGAACAATTGTTGGCTGGTTTCTGTACGAATCCCACTAATGGCTTCCTCTTTAGCTTAATGTGGTGCAGCCTGAGTGAAAAATTACAACCTCGATTCCCAACAAGTTGGGACTCTGTGTAAAACCTGCACAAAAACAATAGAATTTAATGAATTGCAAATCCAAAAGACACAATTATTCACATTAGAACATAGAAAACAAATCAAATGTTTAAACTAAGAAAAAAAAGGTTATTTTAAAATTGATCTGCAAATTGTCAAACAATTTCAGAATAATGTTCCTCAACATAAAATTACCATCCATCCATCTATTTTCTGAACCGCTTAGTAGGGGTTGCGGGTGTGCTGGAGCCTATCCCAGCTGTCATATGGGCGAGAGGCAGGGTACACCCTGGACAGGTCGCCAGTCTATCGCAGGGCCACATACAGACAAAGACAACCATTCACACTCTCATTCACACCTACGGGCAATTTAGAGTCCCCAGTTAACCTGACTGCATGTCTTTGGACTGTGGGAGGAAGCCAGAGTGTCCGCAGAGAACCCACGCAAACACAAGGAGAACATGCAAACTCCACACAGAAAGACCCTGGCTGACCCCGGGAATCGAACCCAGGACCTTTTTGCTGTATTCACCGCACCACCGTGCCGCCCCGTCATAGCATCATTAAAAGGCAATCTGGAGAAATCTCTGTGCACAAAGGACATGGCCGAAACGCAGTATTGGTTGCCCATGATCTTCAGACAACAATGCATTAAAAACATGTCATGATTTTGTGATGGACATCACTGATGCTGAAAGATATATTCAGGTTTGAGAGCAGCTCTGTGAATAAAATATGGGTTTGTGAGATTTGCAAGTCATCACATTCTGTTTATGTCCCAACTCTTTTGGAATTGGGGCTGTATTTCAACTTAGACAAAAATATTGAGAATCTTCTCATTTAGAGGCCATAAAATAATGGGACTCATATAGTCTCATATTGAAGCTGTAGGTCAGATGACTAAAATATTAACCCATTCATATCAATACTTGACATATTATGTACTGCACTTATTTTATGTTTTCACTTAACCCTCAACATTTTATGCCAAACCTAAACCCAGTTGTGTTTGTGTCTAAACTCAACCAAACCAGTATATCTGGATTAGCTGAGTTTCTGACACTATAACTCTGTCAGGATTTTACTTTAATACATTTAGTGCCATGAAGCTCTTGTATATAAAAAACTGAATTTATGTTTCCAAGTGGAGGTGAGTGTTTGTAATTGTCATGCCATTGACGACATGGCTGGTGCCATTTTGTTACTATTTTAAATGGCCACTGCACCCTATGTTTCTACCTGGCTGTTACATCCAAAGTAAAAATGCCAGGTGAAGATCTACCGTTGTGTGCACACGATGGCAGCAGCTCTGGGACAGGGTAGGAGGGAGGGGGTAGGGTTTATGTGACAGCCAGTTGAAGACACATCAACATGGTGATAGGAAATGGCAGAAAGCTACTGTTGGTAATTCACAAGGTGATCTAGAGAAATTAGTCATTAATAGACATTAAAAAAACAACTGATTACTATTGGTGTGTAAAATATATAGAGGATTTTAGTGTTGGAGTCACTATGTAATGCTTGGTTAATGAGAATGAGTTGAAATACTAATAAAAAATAGTAAAAGTTGACCACTGCCTTGTTCAGAGTTTTTCAGTGTCTTTTAGCTTGTTGTTTTGGTTTTGTTTTGGTTAACCTGTCGTCAAGTGACCAAAAAAACAGTTAATGCAAAATTACATTACACCGGATCCCAAAGAAAAAGCATTTGAAGGTAAAGTATACCGCAGGCGAAAATACAACTACAATAAAGCACAATGCTTTTGGTCTTTATGCAAATAAAAACACCCTAATCGCTTGGGAATGCCATTAACAGTCTTTATAAGTGCTGCCTTACGTTTGGCTGAAAAGCGACAAGAGTAAATATGTTACACATTTGGTAAGCTGCCATAACAAAAGCATATTAATGTTTGATAAAACCAAAGGAGTGTCTTGTTCCTGTTTCATAATGAATTCACACACTCTTGAATACTTCATGTTCTGCAACAACATGGGGATTAGTGGAAAAGTGGAGTGTCTCTCAAACTGTGGGCTGGGATTCAAGCTTCCAAGCCATGTATCAGTGTTAACACCTAATTAATAAGCACATATTTCAAGATAATGATTTATGTATATACTTACTCAAACTCAAAAATCTTCCTGAAACCTGTAAACTATAATAAAAATGGACTCACAACACCATAGGCGACTGTATCACTGTAGGATCGGAGTTCAGGATAAATGTTGGAGAGGAACCAGCTGAATGATCGACACTGGAGTCTGGACCGCAGGGCCTTCCTCTCAGAAATGTCCCCGATGTTTATTCCTGAGTTCTGGATAGGAAAACAAACAATTTAAAATTTAACAATATGGTTAATTCACAGTGGAGAAGTGGGATAGATGCAATAAGTCCTTATAGGTTATTTCTTAATTTAACTACAGTGGCAGTCACGGTTGCTAAGAGATCTGTGATGAAGACTCCTGCAGAATTACAGCCACAAACAGTTTCCCACACACATTTGCTCTTTTATGTTTACCTGCAGTGGAACGTTCCAGGCCATGTAGACGTGACTCCTGTACTGGTCCATCCAGACCTCAGCCACCCTCAGAGCGTTACGACGCACGTGGGCCGTCAGGTTCTCTGTGTAGGGTTTGTGGGCTCGCTCAATGTGGGCAATCCTGGAGCAGGGCAGGACCTCCACGCTGCCTCCGCACTGCCACACCTTAATGAATAAACACAGTTTAGTAAGTGCAGGCACTTCCAAAATAAAGGTTTGCAATACCTGCCAGGTACACACCACTTAAACCTGTATCCACAGACAAGGGGATTAAATTCAGTGTGCGCCTGAGCCTGTGAGACAGAATAGGTCTAACAGCAGCACACTGAGAATGCCCACTGAGGTGTTTGCTATTTTTACCTTTATGCTGTTTGTTGATGGTGGAAACTGTCAATGTATCTACACAGGCCTACATCAAATTAGAGCTATAAAATATGAAATAAAGGTTTGGCAAGTGCACAACCCGCTGAAATATTCAGACAGTTATCTACATGATAAATAATCATCCAATCAACCACTTTTAGTGGTCATATGTCAACTGATATTTCTATTTCCTGCAAGTGAGCAGTTGCACTGCTTTCATCTCTTATATTCTACCTGCATTCATTTCCTAATCTATACCTGACAGTTCCATTGCTTTCTCTGTTTTTCTTTCAGTTCATCTGCTTTCAGTGATCACATGTTGTTGTACTGTAGCACAGACTGCTGTAAAATGAATGCTGGCCACGATCAACAGGTGCCAGACCACACAGTGCATTGTAGCTCTCTGGATATGTGGCTGTACAATTGGCAAGAGGGCATCAGAACTCAACCATGGTACAGTGGTAGAAGTTGGCCTGGTTTGATGAAAAAGGCTTCATTTTATATCGTTTGATAGAGTGTAGCCAGGTGCGGGTGCGTCATTCACGTCATCTATGGGATTTTCTGTAATAATTCTGAAACATGAAAGCATCGCTTCTTTAAACAAAACCATAATCTTTCTCTAACCTTAACCAGTGCACTTTTGTTTCTCAAACCCATCCACACATTTACTTGCTTAGGAAACTATTTGACAACTTGACCACTGGTTGAAAGGTTTCCCAATACGTCCACCTCCACTTCAACTACTTTCAGTGTTGTAAACATTTGAGATGTAACTACACATATTAATGTTCTACAGAAAATGTTGTCCTTGCCACTGCAATATTTAGTCAACAGATGCATTTGCCATCGTAACGCACATTTCATGCGTTGCTTATTTCCGTGATGGAACCAACTAAAACAAGTGCTGGAGAATACTGATTTGAACAGGGACGCCTTCTCTGCCTTTCCCACTGCTGCACTTTGCTTTTGTGTTGTGCTATAATCCCTCCTGCTGGCATCCCTCCTTCCCTGTATCCTTCCAAAGTAAAAAGCAGCAGAACTGTAGCACTGGCCCAGTGCCCAGGCAGGAGCACAGACTAGAGCCAAATTCTAAGATAATACATGCTTGTCTCAGAAATACCTTTATGTTCTCTATAAAGGATTTACAACACAGAGTTAGAGTATAAGGAGCTATTCTTCGAGTATAACAAGCTATGCCTGAGCGTGTGGGTGTGCAGAGCGAGATAGAGACCTAGACGAGGAAAAAAGCTGATGGAGAGAGGAAAGAGAAAAAGTATAAACCACTAAACATAGAAGGTGAAGGGATAAAAGTGAACGGAGATAAAGTGGGAAGTATAAAGAGGCGATAACGGAGGCGAGAGAATAACAGCTTTCCAAAAGTTCTCTCTTTATTTTTGTTTTGCTATCTCCACTTTAAACAAAAATGCTGGATAAAACAAGATCACACATCAGCGATTAACCAGCAAACTTCACAGAACATCATCATGATGTAGGGTAGCTGCTGTCGCAAGTACTGTATGCAAGTTGGTTGGTCCAGATAATGCTGTCTTGCAGCCATCTTTGTTTTAACATGGAACAAATCAAAAAACAAAACATGTGTTTTTAAAAGTCTTAATAAGAAAATGGGAGGAGAAAGGACACAAGGAAATTAGGTTTTGAATTGACAACCACTGACAAAAAAAGACAATGAGCATTAAATATGCACAATATAACGCTCTGCCACAGATGAAGCTTCATAAAGCTCAATCTTTTTCACAATAGGACTGTGCAGGCCAGAGATATGGAGCTCTTCTGGCGAAACTGGGGAGAGAATAAAAAATACCACATCGCTGATAACAAAAGCTGCTTGTGTTTGGCATGAAAGAGATAATGAAGGAGGAATAGAGCAAACTGGCTGTTTTCTGACTTAAACCTTGGGTTGGACTCAACACATGATGAATTAGTTAGAGTAATGCCCTTGAGACATGTGTGCAGAACTGATTCTGTCAAAACAGCACTGCTGATTTACATAATCATTGATCTGAATAGAGGGCTTAACAGTGCAGTCTGGCACATTTTCTAAAAATAAAAGGAAATATTGACTTTTTCACGTCATTTGTGTTTAGAGTCAAAACTATGAAATAACTGGCAATGATGTGTTTGTGTGTATAGTTGAGTTTGTAGGGGTAATATGAAATCTAAATATTCCTGTGCCACTGGAAAAGTTTGCCATTTAAATCAAATAAGTTCAATCATTTCCTTCTTTGGTTGCAACCATTCAAAAACATCAAGAGGGTTAAAGATGTCCAGCTCTAGCCTCTCTGAACTGACCTCGATGTGTGAACTACACAACGAGCTCAACAGTGGCTTTCTAGCGGAGGTTCATTTCAGTTCAGTGTTTGTTGTTATAGCTGCAGAGGGAAACTGATTTGCAGCACTGTGCGTGACTCTCCGCTCACTTCCAGTGCATAGGCTAAAGTGTGATGTGTGCAGAGCAGCAGGGAGCATCTGATGCGGGTCAGAAAAACATGGACTACCGGGGTCGCGGCGGGGACCTCCCACAGAGAGATCGCCTGTTCACGACCTGACTGCTTATGCTAAGCTGAATGAGTCATCAAGTCTGCTCCGTGCTGATGCCAACAGATGTTCAAGCAATTTGTCTCTACAGAAAGGGCTTATGCTGAATTATATGCCAAAAAAAACTTTATGAAAGAGAATAACCTCTGTGAACTTTGCAGAAGCACTCACGGTCACTGCACAGTGAGGAGAAAGCCATTATTGGACTTGTAATACTTGACTGTGGAGGTCTGACATTGAAGCCCCATATGAAGGAAGTCAAGGCCAGGCCTGGCACAAAAGCTTTTATGAGCCAAAGGTAGATACATTACTGCCAATCATTCAAGAAATAGGATTTTGAAGACTTTGGCAGATGTTGTATTTATATTGATGGCATCATATAATTTCATGATCAGGTCAAAGCCATTTTAATGAGAATAATTAGTGCATCATTGATGTTAGGGGCATTCTTTTCTTGTTTAAGCTTTAATGGAAGTGTTGCAGTGCAGTGGAAAAAGGTACCAATACGAATCTGAATCAGAGGTGCATACAGGCTACAGCACTAAAGCTTGATACAACTACAGGATAGCCGGATGTGCACCTATCTAGGAATGTAACAGCACGTCGTGTAGTAATTGCAGAGCGACACAGACACACCAGTGCAGATGTATAAATGATCACAACAGCATGGGCCATAGAGTCTATGTAGATTCAATATAAAAAAAATCAAGCTTAAAGGGGTTATCTTATTAAAAACCCAATTCTTAATCATTTTTATACATTTATATGGCTCTCTAGTGTTTGCAAAGCAAAATTTCAGCCAGGGCAGAAACCTTTAGGGGCATGTCCTCACGGGCTGTATGCTTATTTTCCACCCACCCCAAACAGTCAAGGCAGATGGCCGCCCACCCTGAGCCTGATCTGCTGGAGGTTTCTTCCATTAAATGGGGACTTCTCCTCTCCACTGTCACCTAGAGCTTGATTAAGCATCATTGTGGGGTTTTCCTCTTTATAACTATGCACTGACTTGACACTAATTTGTGAATTAAGGTAATGATTCTGTTCTGATTTGGGGCTATATAAATAAAACTGTGATTATTCTTGCACATTACTACTGCTTATTAACCCTTTGGTGCTCATCAAAACTGGGTCCTACCTAGGTCTTTATAAAATCATCAATTATCTGATCATGTTTGTTTTGGAAGGAGGTGAAAAAGCAAGTGGGCCAGGGCTCAACAGGCAGCCACTCAGAGAGGACTGCAGACCCCTCACTATTACACATTATGCAGATTTGCTGAGCCCATCTCTACAACCAGGAAACTAGTTAAAGGTCAATTCAATCAGTCCACTATCTATAGAACCAGTTGTGGACTTCTAACTTTAGTGGACATAAATACAGTCACTTTTAAGACCTATTGATTTTTTAAATTGTATTTTCCCTGAATACCACAGCTCTAGTGAAAACATAAAGCACATAGAGAAACTGGGACCTTGAGTGATTATTATAGTTGTGGTTCACAAAATATAGACAGTGGGAGTATTGTGTGATTTGTGATATGATATGATACAAACACTGGTACAGTATGACATGTGCCTGAAGCTGCAGTTCCACTGACGATCACTACATGCTGCTTTACTAAATGTTTTTCATTAACAACATGTTGGGGTCTAAATAGTACTCATCTACCTGCAGATTTCAAATACAGTATAAAACCAGGCTGGTTAAAATCTGAGCTATTATCTCCCTCCATCTCCTTCATATTTTTCTACAGTTTATTGGAGGCTACCTGAATGATTTTTTTCACTTGGAGAGGATTAGAGGAATGGCAGCCTAATGTGAGGCAGCAGCAACTATCAACAATTCACATCTAGCCACAGTAGAAAGAAAGTTAATGGCAGCATTTTTTTTTCATTTTTCAGGACAGAGGGTAGAGCACAGTAATCAACCAGCTATCTTCCTTTTAGCTCTCCTATCATCGATTGTTCACAGCTGCCCACTAAATCTGAACTTGACATGGTCAAGCCTGAGAGAGTTATACATTCTCAGAGTGTGATGTATTCTTAACCCAGTGGCTCAGATCCGCCTCAGCAAGGACTGGGCTGAGAGTCAACCCTGAGTTTCACTGACACTACACTGTAAATCGCTTCACACTGAGTCTACACTTTCTCTTGGGTGCCGGTTTCATCAGTCGCATCCTCTTGGGATAAATTTGCAGTCTCAAGAGGATGATGCTTTTGCAGAGCCCTCTGGCTCTGGAGATCTGATTAGAGATGAAATGTGTGCAGTAACTTTTAACACCTAAACTGCTGCTAAATACAGACAGAAACCAAAACCAAATCAAAACAGAGAAACAGAAAAGATACATTTATTATAATTTAATACATGCCACAAAATGTTATAGAATTTCATAAAAGGAAAATCATTTCATTACATTAATTTGCAGTGTTATCTGGTCGTTGCTGCATAATTAGTAATCTACTTAGTTGGTATGAGTCAGGCTGAATGAATAATGTGAAAAACTGATAAAGCCCCCTTTCTGTCAAAGGAAAGGTCATTCTTCTTCTTCAGTATGCTGGACATGTCCAGGATATTTCAGTTCAGACACAGCAGCTGACACCTCTACGGTGCACTGTATGGTGTGGTGCAGAAATGTACAGCAACAACATATGGTTGGTATGAATGTGCAGCCAATAAGATGCAGACTCTCGAGCTGACTCACCCTGATGCCGAGCTCTACGTTTTCTCCGCCATAAATTTCCATGCCTTCATCTAGCAGGCCAATCTCCTCAAAGTACTTCCTGTCGACCACAAAGCAGCCAATCAGTGCGGGGCTCCTAGAACAGGTGAAAAGAAGAAAGAGAGGAGGTCTGACAAAAGAAAAGAGGAACAATAGAGCAATATACCAAAAAGTGCTGCACACTGGATGGTCTAAACATAGACATTAGCCTTTCATGATAAGAACTGTGTAGTACATTATACTTACAAATGCCCCAGCTGTCACAATGATGCCTTCGCCCCAAGACAAAAAATTCAGGAGATTTTGAGGAAAGGAAACAGATCTTTCATTAAAATCAAACTGAATCAACAGGAGTGAAAATAACTCCTATTAGTATTCATGTTGTCAGTCCCACACATCTCATCTTATCAATATGAAATACAGCACTGCTGCAGCTACAGCTTGTTTGGGTGAATTTCTCCTCCCTGTGGATACACACACTGGCAAACAGCCAGAAACACTGAAACCCAGAAATGCTAATATGAAACAAGGCTCTCTCACCGCAAGCTTTGGGCACATTTTCTTCTCTAAAAGCCTTCAGATAACAGAATAATGAAATGACAATTTATATCTCAAATATCAGTAATGTCTTTTATACCATTAAATCTCATCTATTTATTGTTTTCAGAGCAGTATACATAAGATAAAAAAACAATGGAATACATGAGGCCTACATCACCCACCAAAAATACCAGCTTGGTATGTTGCTGAGTGGTAGAATTGAAAGAGTAATGTAATGAAGACAACAGAATAAAACAACAGGATTGGACTGGGGCCATATATTTTTTGTATAGTCCCACTGTACATTATGTATGTGACCTGTCACTTGCAACCTCCCTGGTGCACACAATAGACAACATGGCAGCTCAGGCGTTTGCCAACATTACTACTGTGCTACATATAATAAATCAATAACCGCTGCTGTAAAATAAGTTATTTCATTCAGCTGATTATGAAGCAATGAGACAGGTGCCAACATTGCTTTATTGGGTAGTCCAACCCTGACAAACATCAAAACAGTATACCAGTGTACACAGTCCATTTTAAATCCCAAGGCATCAGATAGTGATGCTTTGCCAAGTCCTTTTGGCAAAGGACAGACACAGCAAAGTGCTGATATGACAGGCATTCTAAGGAACTGCAACATTACCCCGGCACATTGATATTTGACACCTAGAGAATTGACATAGTACATTAAGCCAAAGGTCTGTGCAGAAGAGGAGAACAGTGTGGTAGTCAACAATGCGCACGTCCTTCCAATATGGAAACAGAAGTCCAGTGTGAGGTATTGCATGCTTTGACAAAGACTGTTCCATGAAGTACTTAACTTACATCTAAATTCATGGTGTATGCCAGGACAAGAACCAAGGCACTGCTAGGCTTCTTTTTTGTTTTTGAGACTAAAGAACTGTAGATTTCCACAACAACATTGTGTGATGAGACATAAGTAAAGGTAAGGGGATGTAACCATTTCTAAGGTTTGTATGTACCCTGGAGAAGGGACCTGTTCCTGGCAAACAGGACAGGAGTTAAATTGAATGGGAATCTCCCTCGAACCCCAGAGGTCCACATCGATGAAGAGACCTGTTATTTGGAAGATAGTAAAATAAATAATTCCATCATCTTCTTCTGTTAAAATATTGAGCAGGATATGTCATCTTGTCTTTGTCCAGATCTATAAACACTGCATCATTAATTTGCTTGCCATAAACCACAGGCATAGAAGCATTATCCTCTTAGAGATATTGCTGAGGAGGCAAATTGCTCTTAATGCTGTGCTGCTTTCCTGTAGCAGCCTCTGCAGAATGTCTAAGAAGTCTTTATTATGTCATTTTGATAATGTCTTAGCTAACGGTACTGCAGATCATTAAGAGCATTAAAGTATGTGCAACAATTGTAGACACTGAAGGCTGCAGTGTGTTGCAACAGTCCAAATTCCTGTTTCTATAATATTCTTTGCTCACTGTCCAGGGATAATCAAGTCTACTGACCACACCTGTGCCCCTGAGTATATATATCACCTTAGGAAAACTGTAAGTTTGCCAGATTGTCTGCTCACGTTTGCTTTCTACTTTCTTGACAACCCCATATAGATTCTGCCTGCCTGCTGCCTGACCTGACTTGTTGCCTGAACCTCCCTTGAACCTGTGCGTTTTGGTTTTAATTTTGTCTGCTTCTCAGACTCTAAGCCTTAGCTCTGAAAATTCTGATCTCTGCCCTGTCCTTGTAACTTTTGGATTATTTGAACCTTCTGGCATTGAACTCTCCGCTCTCTTTTTTGTATGAGGATTTTGGGATTGTGGACATGGACATACAGACTGATTGTAAGGAAAAGACTTGGACTAAGTTTGTTGCTGTTTCTCTCTGTCACTCCTTAGGTGACCACGTGGCAGATGTAATCACTGGACGCCGCCATCTTGTCTTCTCTACCATTTTGTTCCCCTCCCTCCATCTCCTATCCGCCTGCACCACTCATCCAGCTCATCACCTGCAAAGAGAGGTTGCTGAGAACCACTACTCACCTCAGCAGAACACTAAGCCCGCTTTCTTACTTACACTTACCTGCTACTTCCAGGCCCGTACAGAGTACTTACCTGTGTCGTTTCTGTAGATTTTCAATTTGAGCGCCACCTAGTGAGCAGGAGGTCCATTAACATTTTCCCCTCTAGACATTCATCCAGCTCCAATCTCCTCTCTCCTTCCCTGCTGCTACTGTTAAACTTAACTTAAGGTTTTGAAAATGAACTCTTGGTGTCCAGTGTCTTCTTTGCGTCCAACTCCCTTTGAGCCTTATAATCTCAGCTTTTAAATGAATTAGAATATTGACACTACATTTGCAGAACTGAATTATTCATGGAGATTCATGTTCAAGAAATGACAATGTAAAAGTTATCAGATTGAAGTGATCAAATTTGATTCAATATTATCCAAGTCAAATGATTAATAATTAACATTACACTGATTGATTACTGTTGGTTTCTTACAAATTTGGTTTGGTAGTCTAGAAAAAGTTTACCTGATAGGTGCTGTGTGGTTACGTTGTGTCCACCAAGACTTTGGTGGGTTGAGGTATCGACACCACAGCTCCCAGTCAAAGCCCTGAGCAGATAGCGGGTATTCTTCGATCTCAAAGGTGTCGTATTTTATGTTGTCAAAAGAGGGAGACACCACACGAGTCCGGTCCTCCTTTATTCGCTGTAGGATAGGTTCTGCCCTGTAAGATGACAGACCATTGATAGAATACGTTTAAAAGAAACCAAACCAATATTTTAAATTAAACATTTACACAGTCATACTTCAGCAAAAAAAAAAACTCAAGTAAATTGTACTTCATGTCTGAAACTGACAATGCCCAGAGCATTTGAGTTTGTGGACTCTGCAGGTTAGCTACAGCATGAAGAGAAAGCACCAGCAGACTTTACCTTCAGAGCTCTAGAGTCCAAACAGGAGACAACTGAACCTTGGACTAATAATAATCAGATAATATAGGATTCAGTGAACACTCAATGCAGGACTGTGGCTGTGAATATGGCCTTGCGCACTGGCAGTCATAGAAAACACAAATAATAGATTATACCTTGCAATCATGCATATTTTCTGTTGAATCCTACATATGTACATGATAACAAGATCACTGTGTCCAAACATCAGCGAGGAGGAGTCTTATCTGGCACACTGTGACATATACAAAAATATCTTGTAATTGGTGGCAAAATTGCAAACAACTAGTCAAGCAATATGAGTGATAAATTAAAAAAAGCTATGTTAAAAGTTACACTGTTCACAAGGTCAAGCTAAATTCTTCAGCTGCTCTGAAATATGTGGAGAAGACTTTGGATTAGAAGTCAATGTGCCAATAATCAATAGGAGTATCAAAGGAGTTCTTAGCTGGGTTGTGCTCGTGCCTCAGTGGTTACGCCAGTTTACCGGTGAAAAATGATTGCACTGGTCAACTTATAATAATAATAATAATAATTTCAAATGATACACTACGTGCTCATTCATTTTTGTGGTATAGTACAGTGGTTCTCAAACTTTTAGCAGGTGCCAGCCTTAAAATGCAACAGTTTGTGTTAATGTATGTTGTATGAGCATGTCTATGAGCAGTTAACCAAAGTGCGATTTTTACTAGAAAAATACAATACACACTGGCAGGAACATTAATTTCCCATAGACTGATTCATGTCCGCTCTCAATTTATCACATCCTGGATCAGAGCATCCTGTCTACTGTGGATCAACTGCTTCTTCTGTCTGTGTGCGGTTGGCATCAAATTACATACTGCTGCATGATTCTGTCATGTTGTTGCTTTGGCTGGTTTGATTTTATCAAAAGGTAAAGTTAAACTTTTATGTAAAGCCCTTTTACACAGCCACACCCCCTTATTGGTGAGAAAGTGAACACATCTTCGAGACACCTTTGCCTATTTACACTGCATTCTAAAACTCCTGTGTAAAGACGCTCCAGTGTGTGTTTAAGACAAGTACTGTCACGCCGGTATTAGAGGCGTGATGTTTATTGTGAGTATAAGATCAACTAAAATTACTGGAGCAAGAACTATTATGCACTTTTACTAGTTTTGCACATTTAAGACATGATTTGAACTCACACACAGTTGATAAGCATTAGGTACAACATGTGCATAAAGATTTATGGAGAGGAGAAACACTACAAGGATTGCTACATCCTGCAGCTCTGGAGTACAAAGGAATTAATGGATAAAGTTAGTGTTGGAGTACGACTAGGGTCTGGTTAAACATAACACTACACTCCAACTTCTTGTACATCCTAGTGGTGCTCTACGAGTATCCCTTTTTCAGCCTGCTCACAGGAGAAACAGCCCAATACCCGACGTTGCCTCATCTCTTTCACACAACTGGTGGGGTGAACCCACCTCGCCTCTGACATGTCTCTAACACTACCCCTTGAGGCAGCTTAAATGAGGATGGACCCCCATGCTGGTTTGGTACCTTTTATACAGCATAGAAGACACTATATTGGTGTGGTGAAGCTGCCTTGTAAAAGGGGCTCATAGCTAAGATAAAACCACAGTAAGGTCTGGACTTGCTTGAAGATGTTTCACCTTTATTTCAAAACTTGTCAACCCTTCATGATTGTTAAGATCACCTAGGGTAACCAGCAGTCAAACTCCCAGAAAAGAGATGTCAGGACTACTGTAGTGGTTGGTAAGTGGGGTCATTGACACACTTACTTCGTATGGAACAATCATTATTGGTGTGATGTGATCTGAATGTAAATGGCTTTCTTTACTTCTCTTTCAAACCACCAGTCTTCAAGGCCAGAGTTTATCAGCCACTTACAATCCAGTCGTGACATCCCTCTATGAAGCTGAAACATCTTCAAGAACTTTAGGCAAGTCCAGTTGCCGCTGAACTGCATCTTAGTTATGACCATGACCTGGATCACTGAGAATCATTTTATTGAGGGGAACTGCAGAGCTTGGTGATAATGTGACTTGGTCACCGTGTGGAGAGTATTACCCAAAATCATTTTCTTCTGTGCTTGTTTACAATGGAGTCAATATGTGGCCTGTACATTTGGTTCCTATTTCTGCAGGTCCTTACCTCCTCACATGTATACCTACTCATGTAATTACTTTATTTTTGATGTTCTCTATGTACGTGGAGATGGATAGAGCACCAATACAGCGGGAAGCAATGACTAAAAATTATTATGATTATAGCCAGACAGTGTCTTGAACACAAAACAGCCTATAATTACTTGTGTTTGACTCAAAATAGCCAACGATAATTGCAATGTATGGCAGAGACAATTATGTAGATCTTGAGCAGTCAGTCGAGAACAAAGCCAGTCAGTGCTTTACTGGTAATTATACAGCAATTTCTCAATTTTCATAAAAAAATGTTTTTATGTGTGAGAGGGTGGGTGCGTTTCATAGCACAGGAAAAAACACAGAGGGACGAAGGCTCAGAAGAAGGCGTTGAGAAGCATGTATGCAATATGTCTATTACTACATGTGAAATCGGATGTGTTACAGAGAACACTGGCACAGACGCAGCAGCATGAACTTATCATGGCAATACAGCACAAGGCAGAATTTCAATACAAGTGCAGAAAGAGAGAGAGCGAGAGAGAGAGAGAGAGAGAGAGAAAGTAGACAAAAAAGTCTTTATCTCCAGCTGAGCTCTTTGGTATTTCTGCCAAGAATGATTTCATTAGTCATATACCAATACTCACTCAGAGGCAATATGTGGGAGGTTTGTGAGTTCTCTTTCTGATTGAGTGTGCTCTGTGAACATTGAGAGCGAGGGAGATAGGTTTCTGTGGTGGAGCAAATTTGTGATCAACGCTACGGTTGTGACAGCATTTTGTGTGGGTAAGAGCCAGGATTAGGCATTTAGTTGTGATTGTAGAGGTTAAGGTAAGCAGCCAGGGAATGAATTATGTCAATGAGCATCCTCATAACTATACTAAGATCCATGTGTATGTGTGTGTAGATGGAGGGCTGGAGTGGGTG
>OMLM01018837.1:0-30158 GCA_900302695.1 Helostoma temminkii | reverse complement strand
AATTAAATTATGTATTTAAGAAAATTTAAAAAAAACAGAAAAATTGTGAGGGCATTTGTATTCACCCCCTTTTGCTATTAAGCTCCCACATAAGTTCTGGTGCTACCAATTATTAATTAGTTAAACTAAGTCCACCTGTCTGCAGTTTCACGTCAAACCCCAGAGAAGTGTAAATCAGGGTTGGGTTACAAAAATATATTAAACTTGAACATCCAATGAAGCTCCATTTAATCTATCATAGTAAAGTAGAAGAAATATGGCACCACAGTAAACTTCCCAAGAGAGGATCACCACCAAAACTCAGACCCATTAAGGAGGGTGCTTAATTATTAGATTATGGGTTTGGCAAAACACACGTGGGAGACGCTCCAAGCGTTTGGAAGAAGGTACTGTAGTCAAATGAGACTAAAATTGAACTTTTTGGCCATGAAAGAAAACGCTAACCCAACACTTGTCAGAACTCCATCCCCACAGTGAAGCATGGTGGTGGCAGTATCATGCTATGGGGATGTTTTTCATCAGCAGGTACTGGGAAACTGGTCAGAGTTGAAGGCACGGTGGATGGTGTTAAATATAGGACAATTCTTAAAGAAAACCTGTTTCAGTCTGCCTGAGAGTTGAGACTGGGAAGGAGGTTCACCTTCCAGCAGGACTATTGATGCACTGCTAAAGCAACACTCAGTTGGTTTAGGGAGAAACATTTAAATGTGATGGCCCAGTCAAAACCCAGACCAAAAACTTTAAACTTCATTTTACTTCAACCTGGACTACTTTGTGTAGATTTTATGCTTTAAAGTCCAATTCCAGTTTAAAAAAAAAAGGTTGAAGGATACTTAATACAAGACACCATACAGTAAGAATATAAAGCATTGATGTTATTGCTTCAAAGAAATAGAACATGCTGCTGTCTCTCCAGGTGAACTGTTAAAGCTCTTAAAGGTAAAGTTACAGGATATTCTCTTGTTTTCTTGGGATAATCTAGTGTTATACCGTAGCTCTCCAACTTCATGCCTTTTCTTTTCTCTTGTGACCTGTTGCTGCCTTATTTCAGCTTTGAGAATCCAAACAGCTGTCTAAAACGGCTAACGTCTTAGATCCAGACGTGTACATCTAATGTGTTGAGTACAAGCAATCATGGCCCTTACAGAGACCATAAATATTTCTAGTCTGTTCACAACAACATGACAGCATGAACTCACCTTTTTCTTTGTGGAAGACCAACTTGAAGCAGCAGACAGCCAGGTAGTCACACAGCAGAGGATAACAACTGACCACACAACCGTGATATTGTAAAACCTGAGGTGATTACAACCTCAGTCAGGCTACAAAGGATTTATACCTTGCCTGGACAGCACGTCTCTGGGCTAGAGATGGATTAGTTAATCAAATCAGACATTGTCAAAACTTTGTTTCAGAAGTGTTTTACTATAACAGCTTCTAGTGAACAAACCTATGTATTGGACCTTTCAGTTGACACCAGTCTCCCATGTCTTCTGAGATTTAATGTGCTCTGAGTTTCTGCATCTTTTACAGGCAGTAGGTGTAGTTACAGTCCCTCACAACTCAGCCACAGAAACTTGTAACTACTTCAGAGAAATCACAGGTGTCTTGGTGGCCTCCTCTGGTCTCCTTCTTATAGTCGGTTTTTGACAATTTACATGTCTAAATAATGTGAGTGACAGACTCTCCTTTCATAGGTACTGTATGTGTGGCCCTGATACACAATTGCTGTTCTTTCTTTTTGTTTTTAACTGTACATGAAGAAATTTGCCAATTCATCCAAGACTGGATTTACAGTAAGTTTTATATCGGCTATCAAGTTGCGTTAACATAAAATAAGTAATAAAATGGGTAAAAACAATCTCGAAAACAAATCAGCCTGGAATCATATTGTTTGGGGGGGGGAACAAAAATTAAAAAAAACTCCTGAAAATGTATTTTATATCCAATAGTGGTCTTTGAAGGAAGCTAACTTTCCTCTGGTATGATGTACCTCCAAGATATTTGAAGGGGAATTGTTATATTTTTATATAATTGTACCTTTTGATTGAACTTTGATAAAGCAGTTCCCATGTACCAGTGGTTGAATTGCGAGCTCTCATTTGCAGAAAATGCAAAGAAAACTCGCACCACTGGAAGGATTAATAGAGGCATTTGTTTTTCCATGTTCGGCATCTCATTCAACCATTTGTATGCTTAGCTAGAGTCTGTAAAAATGCACTTTATTTACTTTATTTTGTTCATTGATAAGTAAAACCTCAAAGAAAACCATACTTGTCTAATTTTTAAAGACCCTGAAGGACATTGTGGATGTTCAAGATGGGTCCCAAAATGAAAACACAAGGTTGGATAAAGCTGAGGAGCTGCTTGGTGACTGTGTGACTGGAGGAGTCATTCTGAGTTGGAGACAGGTACAAAAGAAACTGAGCGAAGCCCTACCTGAAGGTAAATACCCATTTATGACAACAGAAATTCTTGTCTGGGGAATACAATTAATATGTGGCCTCTGTTGAACATGCAGGCTATGCTGGTGTTGGTACTGACCATGACAAGCTATTGGCTCAACTAGAAAGTGAACTGAAGCAGAGTCAACAGCTTGTCAGACTGCAACAGCAGCTGCTGCAGGTTTGATGCTCTTATCATACACATCTTCACATGAACTCTTTCAAGTGTCACTCAGGGAGGCTCTCGTTGGTTTCTGACTGTAGGATAGCCTTGCTTCACCTGTCCCTTCTGAACTGGCTGATTCCTATTTTTTGGAAGAGTGGGAACGTCTTCAGTTGCAGTGCGTAGAGCTTGATCATCAGAGGCGGACCTTTGAAAGGGAGAGGCAGTCTTTCACTGAAGCTGCCATTCGACTAAGCCATGAGGTGAGAAGAAACTGAGAAACAGGGTGCTGATAAAGAAGTATGATGACAGATCATGATGCTGTAGGCCTGTGTTGAATTGTACATTTAGATTCCCTGTTGCATCATTCTGGTTTAAAATGCTGTTACTGTAGACACTTTGTCCACAGCGGCGTGAGTTCGAGCAACAGAAGGCCTCTCTTGTGAAGCAGCAGTATCTGTGTGACTCACCTCTGTTTGCTAAAGGAGCATTAAGCAACAACAGGAGAGAGAGCACTGCTCTTAGTGAGTATGCAGTTAAATCTGATCGTTTTATGCAGTGAAATTATTTTATTACAGAAGCCATAAACATGTTCATCTAAGGTTTCTCAGGTTTGGGGCCTACTAGCATATCTGGCTGCCTTCCCATTACACCATCGTCCAGTGTGTCGGGGGCCAGAGTCAGAATTCAAACTCCCAGTACTCCTGAGCTCTACTCTGCCCTCAATCTATCCTACAACTGCAGGTTGGTAGACACAGAGCAGCATTACCTGCAGGGCTGTGGACAGTATTCAAGTCATGACTGTACTGAACATCATAGGCCCATTCTACTTTGGGGCTCTTTTTATTTAGTGATACTACAGATGTATTGATCAATGCTCACCTACACTCCTGTTAAATGTTTCTATTCTCAATGACATTTTCATCTTTCATTTAAATCATAACATCATATTTACACCTGACTTTGTGAATAAGCACTGCTTCTGTAAATGCTGCTAATGGTAATCAGCAGAGGGATTGTTTATGCAATAGTTAAACCTAAAATCTAGCATCACTAGATGTGTATAAACATGCTCCAACTGTACACATTTACTTTGACCCAGTCAATAAACATTACTGTAACTGTGGTTAACATGTCAGTATGGAGGGTTTATTGGCATTTCAGTCACATTATTTGTTTATATAACTTTAGGCTTTATGCATTACTAACATTGTTGTTTTGCCATTTCATATTTTTCTTCTTCACCAGAGCCAGAATGGTTGATCCCCAGTTAGAGAGATGGGATGGTGCTGTAGACAGAACTATGGACTCACCACAAGCTCCACATCTAGACTGGTCGTTTTAATACTATGTTGTTGTTTGTAATTTAAAAGTATATGGTATTTTATTTTTTTAACTAATGAATAAAGACTTAATATTCAGTATTCTCCTTCCATTTTGACATGGCACTGTTTGTACCAACAGATTTTGGCTTTGCTATTGTAATAAGGTGGCTAATTATGACCGATGTGGATTGAATGTGCCCTGTGGGCACATTAACGCTTAAGCTCAGGGTATCAGGGCTGCGATCAAGAAAGAAATACACAGTATATGACCCAACAGTTAAGTACTACTTGCATGTCTACGGTGGCTACACATGGGAATTGGATCTTTATTTGGCAGGAGTTGCTTATTTATTTGTTGGTTCTGAACTCAGCTTTTATTGTCACATTGATGCTTCCATTAATCATCTGAGAAGTTGAAATATGATGTGGGCAGATTCACCACCATGAGGCACCACTGCCCCCTCAAATATAACCTGCTCAGTTGGAATCATTGAGTCTGAATAAGAACAAACCATGAGCATCTTAAAATATTAGTACATACATCCTGGTTATTTCTATCTGAGCAGGGTATCTCCATACATAGAGGGGAAGACCTCTATGTTGCTCTCACCAGCAAATCATCTGTACAACAAAAGCTTGGTGAGCAGCACATTGAAAGGACAAACACACGGGGGAAAAAAAAGCATGTGGACCTTGTGCTTTTCTGCATTAATTGGTCACAAGATATCTGATTTTCATCTCTGTCAAAACTACAGACGTGTTTAAGAAAAAATATTTAACGTCCTGTGGACTTGTGTTTTCACCTTGTGGAACTATCTGTATCATGCTTCAGATAATCTCAAACTGGAATTTGCAGTGACAAAAATAAAATTCACTTTTCTAGACTCTGTAAAACTAACTGTAAACATAACACCACAATGGATCTCTGCAGTTGGAAGTGTCCTGTCACACTTTTAGGGACACATTTACAGTCTAAGGGCAGAAGGGAGTCAAGCTCCTAGAAGCAAATTTGTGATTTGGGGCTATATAAATAAAACATGATTTGATGTGTAGATAGTTATTTTTTATGTGAGTGGTAACTGGCAAAAATTGGCTCAAAGAGAGCTCAAATACATTCATATGCACGGATTATTTTTCTATAACCTCCACTGAGGTTTCCTGTGCTTCAGAAACCAAAACCTCTATATGTATGTAACATTGAGCATTAATAGAGCACATATGTGCAGTTTACCCATACTGCATGTGCTTACGCCCCTACTGCATCATGAATGCTGGCTTTGGACTGTGGCCTGATACCAAATCACACATTCACTCTCCTCTTTGGCATGGAGGACACAGCATTCATGATTTTTTTTACTTGACAGAACACAGAACAGTTTTCTACCTTGTCTCGTCCATGTTAAAAGCCCTATAACTAATTTCAGATGGCCTTCTGAGAACTCACGCTTGGGCCTGCTCTTTGCTAGGTTTCACTGGTTGTAGCTGATTTGTGGGCTGTATGCAGCAACAATGGTCAGAATATTTTTTTATAATTCTCAGCTGTTATAATATGAAATTGTGGATGCAGCAACAAACTGACCACTGACAATGGTTTTCAGAAGTGTTCCTGCAGTTACTCTTTACTGCAGACTCATGTCCATTTTTATGTTGTGCCTCCTGAGAGCTCATGGCCTTTCAATACTGGTTTCTGCCCTTGTCTGCTGAACAAGCAATTTTTTCCAGAATGATGAACCTCATTCCATCCTTACCTGGAGGATGCTATTTTTTGTAGCTGATCAAGATACTGACATGTTGCCAATTAACCTCACTGGCTGCAAAACATTCCACCATGTGTTTTTTTTTTAATTATGCAACTTCCCCTGTCTCAGCTGTTTTGAGTTGTTGCAGCATCACACTCAAAATGTGAATATAAAAAAAGTAATTTCTCAGTCTCAACATTTGATATGTGACATTTATTTTGTAGCTGTAGTGGAGTCATTTATAGGCACGTTGTACTTGTACTTGAGTGAAATTTAGGTATGAACAATTTGCTTAAAACCTTCCGAAATTTACTTCCCCTTCTCCCCCAGGCCAGCTAAGACTAAGATACACGAAATTCACACTTATAAGCCAAAGGTCCAAAGTTATGTACTGAGGAAAAACGGAGAAAAATTACTAATCCGTGATTTCCTGCCCATTGTTTGTGTGAGACGGCCGCTTTTAAACTCTGCCTCCGTCACGCAGCTCAAAGTTAAAAAGGCACTGAAAATATAGCTGTGAGTGGCTGTAGGCTATGGGTAAATTGATGGGTCAGTACACACGGCGACGTCTGAGCGTCGGGCTTTTCTCCACACTCCATCTCGAGATTGGTCCATAAACATTAAGTCTGTGGGGCGCAGGTGCGCACATATGAGTCCTGCACAAATTACAAAACACCTTCCTGCATGTATGGTGAGTTTAGCCTTTTCACTTTGCTAATTCTAGGTTGATATTTCACTTAATTATCTACTTGTAATAGCATCTTTTATTAATCTAACAGTCACACGGCAGCAAAAACGCGTCTCCAAATTAAGTAGGGACATTTTACGCACGTGTAGACCTATAAGCCACAATGTTTAGACTGAATCTAATATTTCACCTGAATAAAAAGAAAAGCAAACCCTTATGAATAATTTCTTTGGCCCCTTAACTTAACTTACTGCACTGAAAAACGTCAGTATATTCAGTGTGACAACATAATTTACAAATTGCAGGTGTATAAACCACTGTCTTCATAAAGATCTTCTAAAGAAGCTCAGAGGATGTTGAAAGTCGCCAGTAATTTTCACTGCAGTGTGTGTGTGTGTTCATGCCCAGATGATCAAACACTCCAAAACCCAAGGAATTTATGGCAAAACGACCTAAATAATAGAGAACTTAAACTGTCTTTGTGTGGCTGTGGCATCAGGCCTGTCTTCCCCTCCTGGAGCAGTCCGTGCGTCTGACCCGGGCCACCCCCACTGTCCTCTCTCGCCCAGACAGGAGATCTTCCCAAAACACAGCAATTCGCACAAAATGCCAGGGGCCACCACATAATACATTTTATGTCGTTTTATTTTTTCACGACGGCGCCGATCTCACGACGTCTACAGTCGCCCGCTGCTGAGGGGTTGTACTGGGCCGGATCTCCAGCAGCACACCGCTGGCACTGACACGCTTTTGTCCTCAAGACTCTGACCAAACACATTTGGAGAATCACAATATGCTTTTATAAAGCAAAATATTTTGCTTAAAATAATATATTTCATTATGCCTGAAACAGCTTGATTTCTATATTCTTTAACACAGATAAACAGATTCATCTATTAAGCTACAGTTTAACTTTTTTATGACGCGTCAAGCGACCATCAAACGCCTGAGAACCACCGTAAACGCAGCTTTGCTTTGGCATCACTCACCTCAGTGACAGGCACGCGTGGCGCACGAGCTCACGTGATTGGTTGTTGCCACTTGGGGCGTGTGCCTTCACCTCTTGTATTTAATTGCCAATCAAAACCGAGGTTCTGCTCCGGTTTGCGTCAGTGTTACTGAGCTAATAAGTTGATCATCTTACGGAGAGCAGGTCTGGCAGACGACAAGAAAACGCGTTATGCTTGTGAGACTCTTTGAACAACTGCCGTGCGTCATGGAATCCGACAGCAAAAGTTTCCAGCCCTGGAGAGATTACATGGGGCTGTCGGACACAATCAGAGAGATCCTGGGCCGGAACAGCGCCACCGAGTCCTCAGAGCCAGCTTCGGAGTCTGATGACCTGTGCAAGACTCTCTTGTCCGTGCGCATTAGCGCAGGTTGCCAAAGTGATGAAGACAGTGCGCCAGATCGCCCTAGTAAATCTTTACTGTCGGACCTTTCGGCTTATCAGCACTTGGCTGAAGGTTTGTGCCAAACACCAGACTCCTTTGGCGGTTCTTCATCAAATGCGGCGGATTTCAAACTACTGCCAAGACCGGTGGGCTTTCGGGGTCCAAAAGATCGCAAGAAGATGAGTCGTTTCAAAACACCTGAGCCGCCAGCATTACCTCCATCACCGGAGCGCATGTTCTGCAGTTTCTGCAAGCACAACGGGGAGTCGGAATTGGTGTATGGATCCCACTGGTTGAAGAACCAGGCAGGAGAGGTTTTATGCCCGTATCTACGGCAGTATGTGTGTCCCCTCTGTGGAGCTACTGGGAACAAAGCGCACACCAAGCGCTTCTGTCCTAAAGTGGACAGCGCGTACAGCTCAGTGTACGCCAAGTCCAGACGCTGAAGCAACAAGAAGAAAGACGCTGCGCAGAAGGCAGAATTTTTTTATGTGTACATTTGTTTTATTAGCACGAATCTGTTCTTGCTTTTGTGTGTGTTTTGGGTTTTATTTGCATGTTTTGGTACGTTTGCTGTGAAACCTTCTGTAAACCTGATTGGAGTTGTTTCGCAGCTGGTCTGTTTGTTTGCATAGTCTATAATTTAACAGCGCCTGGTGCTGGTACACTTTGTGAGAAGAACGACTAGCAAATATTGTTTGCTTGGGAGGAAAAAAAATATTTCAAAGGAAAAGTTTGTTTTACATATTTTTAAAACGGGGCTAACTAATGTCCATTTTCACGTCCTGCAATGCATTCAAGGCTCACTTCAAGACATCAACATTACAGTCATTACTTCAACATGTAAACACAGTGTAACCATGTCAGCATTTTAAATTTTTAAAATATGAGTATTGTTCTTGTTCTGAGGTGTGTGAGTAAATACCTGTTCCAGGTGTGTGCTATTTTATTTTGAATACTGTGTAAGTGGCTGCCACACAAATGGCATTTCAGCTTTTCTCCCTTTGGGAGGAAAAAACCTTTGAAACTTTTTGTGAATATTTTGTATACCAGAAGTTATAAATATCTATGATAACTAAATCTGTGTGTTTGTCGTCGTGATTCTTTCAAAGTGACTGAGGGAGAGATGAATAATGACGTCAATAACTAACTTAAACAGCAACAAGCTTTATTGGGTAGAACCAGAACTGAGTCATCAGACTGAACCCTCCAACTATCGTTGATGCAACAAGAGTGAAAATGGAGTCAAGGTAAAAAAAAAAATCCAAACAGCGGCACAAGCACCTTGAGTGTCCATGAACACTTCAGACAACAATAAGCTCAGACTCAGGATCCACATCCTCAACGTGTGGAGCTCCTTGAAGTATTGCTACCACGCCGCAGGTTCTCCAGCTCCCTGTGCATGGCCATGACCTTTCGACTAGAATAAAGCGACATCAGGACAAATGCTAATTATCAGTTTTGTGAGCAACTCAATAAGCTTGTTTTATCATACTTGCTTTGACGTGTATGAGACACAGAAAGATTAAAGAGTACAGAGAGAGGGAAGGGAGGCTACAGTGACTTCGTTTTAAATCTAGTGCAAACAGGCAAAAATATAACAGACCTTATGATGGAAAAATGTGTTGATTTCCTCTTGTGTTCATTTTTTATTTCATTGTAACTGCAAACACAACCTGACCATGTTTTGGCTAGGCTGTGTCAGCTTAATGAGAGTGTCTCTCAGTATTCCCCATATCCACACCAAATTTAAATCTTCAAGGATCGACCGGCCAAGACACCTTGTCCCTAGCAAAAGCTGACAAACAGCTTGTACAGCAGATAGACTGAAACACTCCAGCCAACCAGAGCACAGAGGTGTGTGTGAAGAGGATGAAACTGACCAATGGTGGTAGAAGTCAAAGGTTCAACTCTAGAAGGAGAGACAAGCAGCTGGATGCAGAGGCAGAAGAAGAGAGTGATTTTAAAACATATGGAGAATTTCAGTCACTAACTTCAGGGAGGAAAGTTCTGTGATGAGCCCACACATCAGGTTTGTGGCATCTTCATGACAGTATGACAAACCAGAATCTTCCTCTCTCCACAACATCTCATGCTCACTGGATGGGAGAAAGAAAAACATTCTGTGCGTAAAAAATGTGTAAAAGCTTCTAACAAATGCTAGAAAAATGTGTCTTAAAATATTGTCTTCTTGAAGACAGGACCAAACAAGCACTGAAAAGAGGAAGGATGTGACATTTCTGTGTAGATGAATTCACAACTTCCTCTGGTGTCTTCAATTACAGTTAAACCCAAAACTCCCCCGTTAATTAAAACTAAATAAAACGTCTAACCTTTCCATGAAAAATGACAATAACCTTCTAGTTTAATTGCATCTAAAAGAACCAGGACAAAATCTCTAAGATTAAGACATTTTCCTGATGCGCTGAACTGAAACAAACAAAAACAACATTATTGACCCTTCCCTGCGTCCTTACATCAGAGGTATAGAGTTCAGCTGTGAGTCTGATACGTAGTCCAAGTTCCCAGGTCCAAACGGCACAGCTGTGTCTCTGGTCTGAGTGTGCTCAGTGATCACAGTAGAAGAACCAGCAGGTTCAACATCAGGAGCACACTGTGTAGAAAAAAAACACTGTAATGTTATAAGATTTACAATATAATATCAATAAGATATTAATTGGTCATAAACTGTGATCTGGTGTTCATCTAGGTCACAACTACAAACAAACACAATGTCCATAAGCCAAAACAAATATAAATAATTATTATCTTTATTAATGCAGCCATGAATTGCCAAGTGCTGATGGTAATGACCTCAAACAAGCATTTGAGCAGTTCAGAGGAAGTGGATTGTTATTTCTGCCTCAGGACATCTAGTGTGGACGTTTCTTTTCAGGTCAGTCTACAGCATCTCTATCTAAATCAATGATATTTAACTTATGATGAAGACGAGTAAATATTCACTGGTGTGTTGCAGATTTGTCCCCTCTCCCTTGTACCACCACTTACATTGTCTTTCCTCTCTGAGTTACTAGGTGTCACTGCAGCCTCACAGAGCTCCACAGAGGCACCGCTGAATCCTCCTGGTCTGGACTCTGTGGAGTCTGCACCTGCTTCAGCTTCGGTGCCACCCATCATCTTATCTTTTCTGGTCTCTTCTGATCTGGTCATACTCTGCACCTGCAGAGGGGCAGCCTCTGTCCCATCTTTATTTTTCTCAGTCGCTTCATTCTGACATGGATCAGTGTACACGGTGCTGACAGGGCTACAGTTTACACACGTAGAACTATCTTCTTCATCTTTTCTTAGTTTCACAGGTATTTTACCTGCACTTCCCTCACATTCCTGTTGCTTTAGATTCTTTAAATGTCCTTCCACTTTCTCCCCTGCAGGTTGATTTGACTTTGGCTCATCAGTTTGTTCTGGATCAGGTGCAGCACCTCCTTTGGTCTCGTTGCTCTTTCCCTCTGTGCAGCCTGGATAATGCAAAGCACTGGCCCTATCTGATGTAGTGACAGTGACGCAGACTTCAGGTTCGGCCCTGTGTGTTGACAATGTTATCATCAGTTTCAGTTATTTCAGAAACAAAGCACTTTATGAAGTACTTTGTTTTATAATTTCAATTTTGGGTTAAAACTATCTGAATTCAGCCTCTGTTCAGTACAGTTCACAGTTTTGTTTCAAAGTACATTTATAAATCTGAAAATCCCCTTCAAGTACAATATACTGTAATTCTTCTAAAAGTACTAGCTTTTGAAATGGAAAATATGCATCAAACGCTATTATACTTAACATTTAATCTGGGTTCTTCACTACATGATGCTCACCTGTTATCTGCTCCACACTGACTCGACTGAAGTTTTCCCTCAACCTGTCTCTGCACTGTGAGACTGTCTACCTGAATGGACAGAGGTGAGGAAGACAGATGTGCTGAAGATATAATCTCTTCCTCAGCCACAAGGTCAGCTCTGTTATTACAAAGCTGCTTCTCCGCTCGCTCTACTCCGTTCTGCCTGTTTTCACGCTTCTGGGTCTGTAAAAAATGACTCCGCTCCTTCTCCGTCAGGCCACACATTCCCATCCTTCGCTTCTTTCTGGCTGGTAGTTCCACTGCTGACTCCTTTGTGACTTCCTCGATATCACATGTGCACATGTTGTTTGGTTCTTCTTGGCTGGTTTCGTGATTTATCTGCAAATTACACTGACAGTTTTTCTTTGCAACCAGTTGCTCATCACAGGATCCATCACCTTCTACAGAGGGCAGCACCTGGTGTTGATCACTGTATGTCTGAGATGGTGATCTGGTAACTTCCTGTGGATTTATTTCCTCTTTCTCACCCTCGTTGGTGTAATTTTCAGGATTTATTATAATGCCCTGCAGCTGAGAATCATTGTTTTTGCTGGTGGCAGAAGTTCCTCCTTGCCCTTCAAAATCTTTAAGCATGTTTCCAGCAAGCTTTTCTTCACCTTCTTTACAGTACTGTTCTGCTGTCTGATCCATTTGATTTGTAATTGTAGCACATTTCTGCAAAGGGGACTGAGGACGCTGTAGCGGTGCGATGACCACTGCTGTTTTATTTCCTTCACTATCCTACAATGTAAAAAGGCAAATGACTTGTCCACAGCTGTGTTTAAAAAGACAAAATGTGGGGTTTCTTCCAGTCATCTAGATCACCTGCAGAAGGAGAGCAGCTTCACCGTTCCCAGTCTGGGAAGTTTCATCACTTGGACATTCCCTCTTCCTGGACCTCAGAGATCGATGCTGGGCTGGAGCTGCACCTTCTTCAAACATAAAGATTAATGTAGCTGTAACACCTGAACTTTTCTCATTTACTGTTTTAAAACTGAGGTGTTTCCAAAACGTTGCATGATCATATACTGATGTATATGTATATGAAAGAGTCCATCTCTTACCACTGCTGCTGAACTTCGATTTTCCTTTGGCCATCTGGTCTTTTTAAAGATAAAAAAGTTAATGAAAGTCACTCAAAATAAAAGAGCAGCTTATAGTTAACACAAACACTCAAATATGTCAACATTTTTTCTCAAAACAAGCCATGTATTAACTTAGCTAGCTAACGTCACATTACCCTTACTCAGTGAAGAAGGTTACAGCTATGACCTGTGGTGTTGAGGTCAAAATATCTAATGTGTGCAAATATATTTAATTCACATTGACTGGTAACGTTACACTGAGACAAATTGTCGTCGTATTAAATTTTCCCCGCCAATACAACAACCACCTCATCAGACTTCAGTGATGTGATGTTACCTAGCGTTTTACGTCAGTAATGGGCGTGTTTCGTCTAGTCGTAAAGCGCGGTGTGCGTTACCATTGGAGACACAATATAGGAAGTAATCCACTGCTCTTGTTTTGACAGCTCGATCTAAGCGTAAATTACACCTGTATCTATTTATTTGGTCTGCCTTTTCTTCTGTTGTGTCTCAGCAGTCGTCGACCGCGAAGACCGACCCGACCAGCTGTAACACCAACTTCCAGCTTCCTGAAACTGACCAGGTAAATTTCTTCCCTGTATACTCATAAGCAAAGAGGCTGGTAGTCTGTGTTGGTGCTAGTTAGCTGTTAGCTAACATGGGCACAGAAGCTACCACTTAAAACTGATTGGATCATAACCAGAAGCTGCTGCTATTGAGGTCAGACTAACTCTACAAACATACAAGTTATTATCTGTTAACTACGCGCTCGTTTTCCTGTCTCATTTAACGGCTTTGTTAATTTCACTTATGTTCAGCTTTTAGATAATAAAAAGTTCATGAGTCGCAGTCGGAACCCCCCTCCCCGGGGCCAAGGGGCAGCTCGAGCTAAGCAGGTAACATGACTGATAATAACGTGTGAATGATATTTACAAATACTACTACAACTATTAATAATAGTCATAATAATAATGTTAACTCTCCGTAACAGCTATGAGCTGGCAGCTGTCTCTCTGTGCCTGACCCTCTCTCCATGTTTCAGATGGGGCTGCTCCTTGACCTGTCCCCTGACGGAGGGATGGATGATGATGGAAATGATGAGGCTCTGGAAGCAGAGTTGCTAAATCTGGTGGGGGGAGGAGGAGGTGGAGGGAGATCACAAGGGAAGAAAGGTGATGGAAGAGGTGAGAAAGTCACTGATTTCAGTTCTACAACGTAAACCACATCTTCTCGTGTCTATATGCTTGTGCTAAAAATATGATATTCTGTGCCTGAGTTGGTGCCACTTTTAATGTATTTGCACATGTTCAGCTCCTGTTCCGATGGCTGATATTGAGCGAATGGCAGCTCTTTGTATGAAGGACCTGGATGATGAAGACATTGGGGATGAAGATTTGGATGATGAAGACCTACTGGTAAAACAGCCCTGGCATTTTTATCCTCTTTAGACCTGAAGTGCTTAGTCAGTTATTTGTAGATTATTGTAAGTAATTATTTGTAAGGCAGCAATTTTAACATCATAATAATAACAACAATAAAATTACAGTAACGTTATTATTAATGTTTATTATCATTTTCAAACAAACATGACAAACATTAGTTGATTCCTGCTTTTCCATTGGGAGCATTTTCAGCTTTCTTTTAATACCTGCTTCTCTCTAGGTTACATTTTACAGAGAATGATTAATCAAGAAAACAATTAGCACATTCGGCAGAAAAAAGATTGTTTGTTGCCCTCTAGTCCAATTACAGTTGTAATAAGCTTACTTGTTTAAAATATTCTTTAAATATTTGGATTTTATTTTTTAAGTGTACAAACATCTCTCTCGCCAAACATAGGCAGAACTTAATGAGGTTTTGGAAGACGATGGAGAACAAATTCCTGCTCCTACCCCTCCTGCAGTAACACCGACTGCACCCAAAGTGAGCGTCACATCCCAGTCTGCTCCACCTGCTGCCCCCAGTGGTGCAAAAGGGTTGGAAAATCTCCTGTTGGAGCGAATTGAAATGTATAAAACAGCCATTTCTAATGCCAAGGCTTCAGGGGAGACTAGCAAAGTCAGACGATACGACCGTGGGTTAAAGGTAAAAGAAGGAGAAACATCTTATAGAAACCAGTAGTTGATTCCCGTGCTTTGTCTTCATTCATGTGTTTTGAACTTTTTAAATGAGCCTTCTTATAGAAGTGGGAGGCTTAACTTTGTGTATAAGTCCTCTGAAAACATTCCTGTCTTTATCTTTATCTCCAGACATTACAGACCATGTTAACATCTGTAAAGAAAGGAAAACCAGTCAGTGAGGACGAGATACCTCCACCTGTTGCTCTCGGTGGAAACACCAACGTCACTGCAGAGTCTCAGTCAGTCAAGGAAAGAGAACTGCCAGAACCCGCGTTGATGCCCTCTGCCCCCACTAATCAAAAACCTTTGAGGGAGGCTGCGTCGACAGCCCCTAATACAAAACCGCTCCATCTGGCCCCTCCCCAAAAGCCTGTCCTTGCTACCGCCATCACTCCAGGAACGCCTGCCATCTCACCTCTCACCCCCATCCAGCCTGACGCACAGCACTCAGGTAGATGACATACGATGACATACAGTGTATTTCGCCATAATGTTTACTAAATGTGTAAAAGTAAAAAATGCGGTGACAGGGGAATGAACACCATAAACTCTTCTTGTCTGAAGTCATAAATATCCTTACATTATTACTCCCAGTCTAAGTAAGTCAGTGATTATTGTTACTGCTGATTGACTCTGTTTTTGAGCTCTTTTGGCTTCAGCGTTTAATTATTCCATAATCCAAGTCTGATGTCACACTTTATATGCATCTCTACCAGAAAATGGTCTTTGTGATTTATCAGTTTCAATCCAGCATGTTTTTGTTCACATCTTGTATATTTTCAGTAAATACATATTTGCGATTGTTGCTTTTCTACATCAAAAGTAATACAAAGTAATACTTTCTACTTGCTGATCAAATAACAAAGGTTTATACCTTTGCTATTATAAAGACTTGAATGATTTGAATCATTTGAATTAATGATCAAAAGTATTTGAACACTATCAACCAAACAACACATTATCTCACATTATCAGTTTTCCTCATCTGTTCTTGCTGAGTCACACAGTCAAATGCAAACACATCTGCTAAATGTTGCCTCCTTTATATCAACCAGTCTTTTGTTTTTGTTTTCAGTTTTTCTCTCTCTCCATTATTTTGCCACTCACACTAACACACATGTATTGCATGTTTTCACTACTTTCAGAGCTGAAGCAGGCAGTGTTGTCAAGGCAGAGGGAGTATAAGATGGCTGCCTTAAATGCCAAACAAAGTGGCCACATTGACCAGGCCAAACAGCACTACTTCATTGTCAAGGTAACACATCCAATGATTTATTTATCACTTCAAAAATCATTTGTAAAAGTGTATAGTTTGTGTGTAAGACATGAGAAGGAGAGTTTATCTCCCTTTTGCAGAAGCTGGACATGCTGGTGGAGGGACTGGACAGCGGTGAACCTGTAGACCTGAGCTCGCTACCTCCTCCTCCAGGTGAGTGTAACAACATTATCTAAAGTTGAACTTTGTTTATGATTAAGTCAGATTAGTTTTACTCCTTCAGTGTCTGAAATTAAAAGACCAACAGTGGATCGATGTTAACATGTTTTTCCTGAGTTCAACTACCTTTTCCTTATTTTCTGGACAAGAAGTAGCACTGTACTGTCATTTTTGACCTTTTAGTTCACAGTCTTCCATCTCTGTCTCGAACTTGTACTGAATTCAGATATCACAAAATGTGCTTTATTCTCCCATAATTATGTTCCTGACATGCATATAGGGTGATATATGTGTTTATGAATTTTATGAATTTGGTGACATATAAGTCTTATGTTTAAATCACATGTGGGACAACTGGAAAAAGTGCATTTTTCTCCTAAGGACATGAAAACTAATGTCTAAAAATGGCATTTGAATGAATTTAAACTATGTTATTGTTTTTGTTTGATCTTTTTGTGACTATCTGTGTTTTACTTGGTCTTATTTCAGATTAATAAATAATGGTTATTATAATAACCTATGTTCACCTCTCCACTGATATCTGATTATGTGCAGGAGACGTAGTCGCACAACATTTTGCACCTCCTCCCCCCCAGGCTTCCTCCAAACCTGCTGCTCCTCCTGCTCCTGTACATGCACCTGCACCTGCCCCGGTGCCCACAGCTGGTAAGAAGTATCCCTGATCCATTCTTCTGAGTTATTTCTTGCAAGTGATAAAAAAGTCTGATGTAATAAATTTTAAAATATGTGTGTGCTTTGCAAAGATCTGCCTGCTCCCACCAGTTTGGCTGAAGCCCTTCAGCAGAGGATGGACATTTACAAGTCAGCAGCAGAGGGAGCTAAGAGCAAAGGAGATGATCGCAAGGCTCGCATGCACGAGCGCATTGTCAAGGTACACACCATGCACTTAAAATATAAAATATCTGAAGTATTAATTTTCCAAAGAAATAATGAACAGTGCATCTGTACGACTGAAAGTAAACATTAATATTTTGTATTGCATATTCTCACAAATGCAGCTATTTACATTTCTGAAACACTCATCACTACCGGTGTGTGTGTTGTTCCTCTAAATAACAGGTGTGACTCATTTATATTGACTGGAAATACCCTCCGTTGTCTTAAGTGTAACTACTTCTGCTACTATTTCATCTATCAGAATAACCTGCCAGCTGAAGGCAGAGTGAAGTGAATGTGTTGTCACAGCCCAGGCTCAATGAGCTTGACAAAGAGGGAGACTACACAAGACATAAAGTTTTATTTTAAACCAAGACAAATTAACCCAGCTCAATAAAAACTTAATTGTATCTGCTAAGTCAGTAATGGGTGCAATGTTGGATGTACATGAAGTGTTGCAAATGCCAAAACAAAGAAAAGGAAACCCAAACCAAGATATAGGGGTAGCTGTTGATAGAGAACGAGAGAATGAGGAGCCACCTTACAAAGCCTAGGCGAGGCCTGCCTAGGTGAGTGACATCACATTAGTTGACTCTGCCCGTCTCTACCTGTAGACAACCTGCAGAGAAAACAAAACAGCAGAAGAAACACCAATGAACTGAAAAGCCGTCACAGTGTAAAACAAGAACATGAAGACAAGACTAAAGAACAGGACAAACAGTTGTTATAGCATGAAAACATGGGAGTTTTACACTGTTTGTTAATCTTTGTATGCAGGAAAAATGTTTTTTGTTTTGATTGACACCCGACTTTTTTTTCAACAGCAATACCAGGATGCCATCAGGGCACACAAAGCTGGACGACCTGTCAATCTGCCTGATCTACCTGTACCACCTGGTAACTTTCTGAATCCAGATTTATTTCAGGACTTACTCGCATTGTAAATTACATGTGTGTGTGTGTGTGTGTGTTTGTGTGTGTGTGTGTGTTTGTGTGTGTGTGTGTGTGGCTCTTGCAGGCTGTCCACCACTTCAGGGCTCAGAGGGGGGGCAGCAGAACTTAATGGGTGTCCTGGAAACAGCTATGAAAATAGCTAATCAGGATGCAGACGCTGAAGATGAAGAAGAGGATGGTCCAACAGTGGCTGCCAAGGTAAAACAAAACATAAAAGAACTACCAAATGGTCGAATTGTTATTGTGTAGCCAACAAATTTTAATTGCCTGTGGACCAAGCTTAAAGCTATTACACTAATAAAGTATTAGCGTAGTAATTTAACAAAACTACTTCAGTGTTGAACTATGTTGCCAAAAGTATTTGCTCACCCATCCAAATAATCGGAATCAGGTGTTCCAATCACTTCCATGGCCACACGTGTATAAAATCAAGCACCTAGGCTGTACGACTGTTTTTACAAACATTTGTGAAAAAATGGGTCGCTCTCAGGAGCTCAGTGAATTCCAGCGTGGAACTGTGATAGGATGCCACCTGTGCATTAAATCCAGTCGTGAAATTTCTTATTATAAGAACGTGGAAGCATTTGGGATCGACAGCAACTCGGCTACAAAGTGGTAGGCCACATAAACTGACAGAGCAGGGTCAGCGGATGCTGAGGCGCACAGTGCGAAGAGGTCGCCAACTCACTGCAGAGTCAATCGCTACAGACCTCCAAACTTAACGTGGCCTTCAGATTAGCTCGAGAACAGTGCGCAGAGAGCTTCATGGAATGGGTTTCCATGGCTGAGCAGCTGCATCCAAGCCATACATCACCAAGTGCAATGCAAAACGTCGGATGCAGAGTGTGGTGTGGGTGAACTTGACTAGCCTGCACAGAGTCCTGACCTCAACCCGATAGAACACCTTTGGGATGAATTAGAGCGGAGACTGAGAGCCAGGCCTTCTCGTCCAACATCAGTGTGTGACCTCACAAATGCGCTTCTGGAAGAATGGTCAATACTTCCTATAAACACACTCCTAAACCTTGTGGACAGCCTTCCCAGAAGAGATTAAGCTGTTATAGCTGCAAAGGGTGGATCAACATCATATTGAACCCTATGGATTAGGAATGGGATGTCACTTCATATATGTTCATATGCGAGTCAGGGCAGGTGAGCGAATACTTTTGGCAATATAGTGTATGTAAAATAAATGCTATTAACTGAAAAGATTAAATCAAACTCAAATATTTGTGTCAGACCTTTGCTGTTCAACAACAATACTGTATTTGTTTATCTAATTATCCTTTCTTTCTCCATAGCCTGCAGTTCGTCCACCCGCCCAGAAAGCAAAGTCTCCAGCTCCTCAGCCTCCTGGAGGCTCCTCAGCTCCTAAACTGGGGCTTAAAGGTATGTTTGGAGAGTGGGTTTGTCTACATACACACCTACAGTACGTGCAAATACGTTTGAGTCAGAGTTTCATTTCTTTTTCTCTTAATTGTCCTTGTAGCCCAGCAGCAACTGGATTTCCTGTTGCTAAGGCGACAAGCATTTATGCGTGCAGCACTGCGTTCAAAACAGATGAAGGTAAGCTGTGGCTTTTCTTTTGTGTTTTTGTTACCACGGCTTGTTTTTTCATATTTTGCTTCTGCTGCTTTTTGCTTGTTTGTAGGACATGTCAGGAGCAACACAGCACCTCAGAAACGCAAAGGGACTGGACCCTATGATCACCGCCGCCAAGTCTGGCCTACCTGTTGATATCACCAAGGTTATAAATACATTCTCAAGTGCAAAGTGCAATACAGAGCGAGTTGGAGCTGAAAATGTTGCAGGAACTTCTGAATGTGAAGTGTGTTAACACTAACACAGAATGTGACAGAAACAGATGGCAAAAGGAAGGAAACGTGTGTAAAAACACCTTTATGATCATCATGGTCTCGCCTTCTTTGTATCAGTGTGAGAGAGAATCTATCTGCATATTTTTAGCTTGATTTCCCACCTATCCCATATGACTTCCTTTCATTTTGCCTCACTTTTATTTAACCTTATTGCTTCATGTAACCCATATATTTCTCTCTGACTCAGGCCCACAATGTAATTACCAGAAATATTATGCTTGTGCCTCTGTTAGTTTGTCTTCTTGTTGAACGGCAGAATATTGCACAAGCTCAGAAACAGATTTATAATTTCTGGTGAACAGATTGACAGACATGTAATACAGGAGCAGCTGATTAGATTTTGGTGCAGGCTGGATCTGTGATTCTCAAAGCATCTTATAACTGAAAAAAATAAAAAACTGTGTTTTTATGTTTTATAATTAACTGTTATATTTATTTTTGTGGCAAATCAGCACATTGGAGACTTGTTCAGCCTTATTAATTTTGTTTGACGGTCATCTTGTTCACGATTTTAAAAAATATAGCTTTTTTCATCACACTGCCTCTCCTTACTGACAGATTCCTAACTTTCCTGTAAGTGAAAACGACTATTCCTTGGGCCGTTCTCGAACCTCTCCTCTCTCCTCTCGCTCCAGTGAACAGTACCACAATCTCATGGATCTTTTACGAAAGCAGCAGCAGGTCAGGAAATGCACATTCATCACAGAAGTGTACCTCCAACAGCTTGCTGTGCCTGAGTGGACCGGTTATACTGATATTGTGAAGTTTCTTACGCACCCTCTTTTCTACAGAAATGTCTGGAGTTCTCAACGACGTTCATAAACATGGGCAACGTGGCTGAGGCCCTGAAGTAAGAAACATTTTTTACTGGTTTGTTTGTATATGAATTTTAAATTACCTACTGGCGTAAGTCAATTTGAACCCTAAACCTTGAAATTAAAACTTAATATTTTGGTGTCAGGTCATTAGATGTTTTACATCTTAGATTAGTTTTATACTTTTTTGAAATGCTAATTCTGGCCAACAATCAAAGGAGTCGTTTTTTATAATCATCAAAAAATGTAAACATTGATTTTATTCAACTAACCACTTCTACACAGTTGCGTGTGTGTGTTGTCACATGGTGACACATACAGACTATGTTTTTACTTTTTCCTCCACATAGCAACTCGTCACTGTAATATAAACAGTGTAACTTTAATGTCACGCTGCATATTCTGCTTGTTTCCTTCAGATTTTTTTTCACATATTTTACAAATACATTTAACTGTCACATTGAACGCTGCACTTTTTGACATCCCTTGGGACCTGTAATGCTTCCCTGTTGTCAAAAAATGAAATTATGTGTGTGTGATCCAATAATTCACAAATGCAGAAATACATATGTTTGCTTTAGAAGCTCTTTGAAATACTGCTGCCACGGTCTGTGCACAGATCACACCTGTGAAATAATATACTGATTGATGTCACTGTGACATAAATGTGAACATTTGGGTGTAGGATTCATCTCTGTCTCTCTCCAGGTTTGAGAAGTTAGTTGAGGAGTGTATGCAGAGCATAGAGATACTGAAGAACGCCCATGCAAAGGGTCAGCCAGTCCCCAAGTGCCGCACAGAGGAGAGGACCATCAACTCTGTCAAGTCAGCAACAAACCAATATTATATATTTGTTTAAAGTCATGTTATGTATAATTTGATATGTTGTCTTTGAATGGGATAGACAGAAGATAAAGAAATTAACTGACATCAGTATTTTTAACCATGAAGCTCTGGAGATGATTATGTCTGTCAGTTTCCATCCTGGCATTGACATCCCTGAAACTGTTACAGTTAATATACAGTAGTCAGAAGAAGATGAATGTGTCATCACAATTATAGCTTTGTGTTTTATTAGCTTCTTGAAAACTTAATATTGAGTGATGTTTCTCAACACTGGAATCAGCTGTTTATTTCTGAAAACACATTTCATTTAGATGAGAAGAGGGATGCTTTCTGACTGTAGCAGCAGATGAGTCAGTGACTCACTGTGACTCACACTGGCTCTGTTCCAGTATCATACCAAGCTAAGCTAGATGACTCTGGCAGTGACTCATTCAGCTGTCAGAGTTGTTTGGCTCTTGATGATGATGCTGAGCGGTTGATGACTTTCACTCATCCTGCTGTTCTGAATGCAGTGACGCCTGTGTTTGTTTGCAGAACCTACTCCAACCTGACACCAAATGACCTGATACTGTACATTATCAAAGGCATCAACCTGCCAGCTCCCTCAGGTAGGCATGTCTGCATCTTTAAAATAACCAGGCAGTAACAAGTCAAATGTATGTGTACTCAAACCTAACTTGCTGCATTCAGGTGTCTCACCTAACGATCTGGATGCCAGTGTGAAGTTTGAGTTTCCTTTTCCCAGTGCGGTAAGAATCTTTCACACTGAGTAAGGAGACTACAGATGATTTACCCTGTTGATATGCAGATGTTGTATTAATAATTCATCTTTGTGTGTGTAGGAGGAGGCTCAGAGGGATAAAACCAGCACAGTAAAGGGCACCAACAGTCCAGAGTTTAAAGAGCAGTTCAAACTCAACATCAGCCGCAACCACCGAGGCTTTAAACGCGTCATACAATCCAAAGGCATCAAGTTTGAAATCATCCACAGGGGGTAAAACACTGCTTCAATGGAGCAATATAGGCGTAATCCTCCTCGTTTTGTCCGCTATTGCTGTAAATGTGATGTCACCTGTGTCCTTGTCAGTAATATTCTCGTCTGTGTGTGTCTGCTTTAAACAGAGGCCTGTTTAAGACAGACAAAGTAGTGGGCACGGCTCAGCTGAAGCTAGATGCTCTAGAAAACCACTGTGACATTAGAGAGATCATCGAGGTGAGTGTTAATTAAAGAGAGTTAATTGTGTATACCTACTTGTAGTACATGCCAGATCTATCCAGCAGTGTGTATGTGTTTCATAGGTGATGGATGGACGTAAAGCCACGGGCGGAAAGTTAGAGGTGAAAGTGAAGATCAAAGAGCCTGTATCAGGAGCTGAGGTCCAGCCAGTGACAGAGAAGTGGCTGATTCTCGAGCCAGTGTCCTCACCTTCCCCTACAGAGAAACAGAAGGAAAGGGTGAGTAGAGTTTTCAGTTCACTTAACCTGAATGTGTCTAGACTGGCAGGAAACCAAATTCAGCATAAAAAACAGAGTGAGAATACTGTTTTCTACCATTTAGCAGGGTATTTATTATGTCCCCTTGTTATGCTCGTCTCTTAGTCTTCAGTGATTTAAAGGCAACCTAATGAACCCACCTCCTAGTGAATGGAAACACGTTAATTTGGATGTTTTTTACTGGAAATTCTGTCGCAATTTGCAATACATTTGGGAGGCACCTGACCTTTAAGTGTGACCTCTAATATGCAAAATCCACTTCTTGCTCATTTTTGTACATTTACATGACTGTCCAGTGTATGTAGAAAGATAGATAAGATAGAAGTGTTTTAACTTCTTTTTGGCATCTTCACATTTTGTGTAAACCAGTGACTGAATGGTCTTTTCAGAAATTCTGCTTGAAATTTGTGCAACTGTGTCATAGTCCCTTCCTCCGGCGCTGGCCAATCAATGTCCACCACAGCCTCCACCTATAAGCTTGTTGTCCTTAATTATTTGTCTTCATACAGCAGTCTCACTCTGCAAGAAGCAGAAAAATTAATCAGTGGTGCACAGGAGACATTCCTGACTTGTTGGATGTATGGATGAACACAGATGTTTTTTTCTTACCCCTGTCCTCTCAGGATCTGAAAAAAAGTGGATTTATTTGGTGGATAGGTACTTGCATGTGCAAGCAAAGCAGAATCAATGCGTGTGTGCACATTGGAGTCACAAGGAGTTAGTGGCTGCTGGATTCATTTCAAGACTGAAGTGTTAACATACAGTGTTAACATACGAACGTATTACAGAAACATTCTGGGGATGCAAACCCATATATTTCAAGCACAACCCAGCCCTCAGTCAGTGCATTAGCTGCTTCCACCTGTATAATACTGTCAGCCTGCAGGAGTAACAAAAGCATACACCACTGACACAAAACACACTGATAGTGTCAGTTTAATGAAATGTCATTGTGTGTTTTCAGGCTCCATCACCTCGATCTAAACCCAGACATGACGTGAGCAGCAGGAGCAGTCAACCCAACAACTCCCCACCCCAGTACAATCTCCACAGCTTCAGTCTCCTCAACTATGACAAGGAGCGGCTGGAGAGAAAGGTGTTTTTGTGTGTTCGTGTTTGTATGTTTGTGTATAGTCTAATCTCACCCACAACATGCCCTTCCCAAATAACTTGTAATTGATTGGAGGCATGAAGCTCTTATCAGTCATTCTTCCCGTCTCTCAGATCGTAGAGTATCGAAAGAACCGGCGGGATCCACCATCTGACCTCCTCAATCAACACAAAGAGGTCACACACAGACTGCAGTGGCAGAAATCACAGTTGGAGCGAGGCTCTCCAGCTCTGCTGACAGGTAACGCACACAAGTACTGTATGTATCTCACTAATGTGTGTATGTATATGTCTCAACCTTTCAAGCAAGTAACCCACATCTCCCCACACCACATGTGTAGAGTATGAAAATGTGCTGCGGCGCTTTGTCCAAGGACTTTCTGAGTCTGTGAAGAAATACTCCAGTCAAGGCAACAGGGTGAGTGCAGGGTCAAAGTTGACTATTACATAAAGGTGATTGTTGCTGCTGACTTTTGTGTTTTTTTCCATATAGGATGCTGCCAAGGATGCACTGGGCAGGTTGAAGATGGTGGAGAACGAGGTGAGGATTGTGATATTCAGTATGAAAGAAGTTTATCTTCATGTGTGTATATATAACGAATATTCTCCTTTCCTCTGTTCTTCAGCTGGAATCACTGAAAAGGAAACGCACTGGATGAACAGAAGGAAGGGAGCAGTGACTTGGCTGAAGTACTGTTATTGTCTCTCTCGCTCATACACACTTGTATACAAATCCTACACTCGGTACTTTAGCAAAATTCTATGCTGCTGATGTCTGTCACGCCTGCATGAAACTACCTGCTAATTCTATTATTCAGATTATCATATCACATATCACTTGTGGTTAGTTGCCTGCCACAGTAATTACAAATTAAAGCAAGCAGTAAAACATGGTAAAGCATTATGGGAGAGGCAGGCGTAATTGCACTTATTTGTAGATAAAGACACTACAGAGAACTGCTTCTAAAGTTCAGCTTTACAGACCGTTTATCGCCATCTTTCCTTTGAGAATTACTGGTGAAGAGCCCCATTAGCGTTTTACACCAGCTGACATGACCAAAAAATGTGTGCGTTCTGAAGTGTGTTTAACCAGTGGACTGAGGTGTTTTTTAGCCTTTTCCTTGTGTTTTATATGTGTAATGAGCTTAATCTAATCTGTCTGCTCCAGTGTCCCCAGATTACAGTAATCTGCTCCGTTTGGAGTGGTGTGATATGGGAATAAAAAGAACGGGGCTTCGGGGTGCTGCAGCCTACATCCCATAATGAGGGATTAGTGTTTATGTCACCAAGGAGACGACTAGATCAGACGTAAAGTCGCCTTTGGGGCTGGGGAGAGGGGATGTTAACAGCGTGCTATGAATGTGGTGGAAGCTTAGCCCTGCCAAAGGATTGCTGCTTCTTCTTCGTCAGCTGTTTCTTCTTTGTTGTCGTCTTCTGTCTTCACACTAATTCCTTTGCATTTATTCAGAGATGAATCAGACACCTGGCAATACGTTGACTCCATTTGGATTTTCAATAGCCTTTAATAACATTAGGAAATAATAGAAATAATTAACAGCTGCTCTGTCAGTGTTATTTTTCATAGATTTTGGTGTGTGCTGGTTAAAACACTGATTCTGTCCCACCAAACTCTCTGGCAGCACCAGAGTGGTCTGCACACAGGAAGACGACCCAATATGTGTCAGTAAGTCTGGGTAATTGCTCATTTCTATTTCTGTTGCCTTGTAGACATCCCTGCCATAGGCATCCTCATTATTCCTCTCTACATTACATATTATTGTGACTAATTCAAGAGGGCCTCGTAAAAAATGTTGTAAAATTCCAGGTGACAAATGCAGACAGTTGGTGATTTATTGTTTACCACAACAACATAAGATGCACAGGAGCAGTACAAGCTTGTCACTTCGCTGCCATGTATTCTGTTTTGTCTTCAGTACAGTGTGGGCAGATGTTTTCTCTATGTGTTTGACAAGCTGTTAACTAGTCAGCAGGTTCTGTCAGCCCATGTTAATGCGCGCAGTGACAGTCTTGCTGTGTGCTTATGTTTTACTCTGCTCTGACTCTGCTAATAGTTTTTCGTCAAGTGACACAGCAGAAAATCGTGATTTTGGCCAAATCCCACATCTGCTGCTTCACTGAAATAGCAAATGATCCTGGTTTAAATTAGCCTGATGCAGCTCTCAATAGCCTGTGGTGGTAACCCTAACACTTTGACTCTGGGTAAATAATATTATTTAAGGGCATATGAGCCTTTGTTTTAGTCACAGACGCCAGCGTTTTTGCAATTTTTCCATCCTTGACTACATGTGAAGGACTTAATATTTTTAAAGACATATTCAAGCAGCACAATTGCAGATTTGTTCTTCCAGGCAGTCACTGGTTCACATTAATTTCCATGTGGTACTAAAACACTTGCAAGTCAAGCAGTGTTGCTTGACATTGAGCCAAACATTTGGCTCATTGAGTTGTGTAATCCATCACGTCCATAATCCATCAAGTCTGCATTAATGTTTTCCAGTGATGTATTATGCAGTAGTGCAGTTTAAAAGCAGATTTATTGGGAGCTCTGCATCAGTGAGAAATATTATAATAATGTCACTTTGACAAAAATGAATGCACTCGATGGTTTATACAATTTAAGAACATTTCAAGCTAATTGATTTTCATACTGCACAGAAATGGATGGAAATTAGTGCTTGTCTGGAGAAATACAACAAACAGTTATTTTCATTAATGATTAATCTTCCAGTTATTTTGTGATCTCCGTCTTACAATGTCCACAAACCCAAAGCAACATTGCTTTATTGTTTTTTCTAATCATCAGTCCATAATCCATAAAGATTCACTTTACTCTCACGTAAAACCAAAACAAGCAGCTCATAGTCACAAGCAAGAAACTGGAACTTTTTTTTGTTTAAAATTACTGACATAGTTTCAGAGGTTTGAAATCTATCAAAAACAACTATAACACAGTAGTACTGTTTTCAGAAACAGTAGCTGTGATGTAAAGCCTGTGTGATTTGGTCATTTTAACAGTAAATGTGGTTCTGCTTAATCTAAGCTGCAGCACTCGCACGTTTTAACAGCATTTAAAGCTGCAAAAACTGCAGCTGGGCAGCACCCGTTTCTTTAACCCCATTTCACCCCGAACACACACACTCCTGCCACATCACCCCACGCCTCCAGTAACCTCGTGGCCTCTGAGGCCAACCTGTTGTCATGGCAATGAGCTCATCAGCATTCAGTGTGGTCGTTGGATGGTCAGGACTCGAGCAGAGGGACATATTGTTAAAGTTTGTCCTGCTGGTTATTCACTCCTTTGCCCAAATACAAAACACCACACACTCCTTATCTCTCTCTCCTTTTTTAGTTTGTCTCTTTTTTTATATTCTACTCTACAATGTGTCCACATCAATTTATAAATTAGAAGGTTTGGTGGTTTGTTCATTACCGTTAACATTTCTGTCTTAATTGGATTCAGGAAATGTATTTATCTGGGCTTGGGACAACACTGTTGAATGACTCTTTTTTTCAGTCTATGAAGTCATGAAAGGGCAATCAATCAATATAAATGTAAAATTTGTAAACACTAAATATACAGCATAAGCTCTGTCTCTATTTTTACGTGTCTGTCATGATGATTTGTGCAGCTCAAAGTAGGACTGTATGAGGGCCTGGCTGTCAGGCTTTATGATCTTATGTATGAGGCATTAACATGAATTAAAATGGTCAAACAACATAATTGTGTATTGAATTTTTTTTCTCAGTGCAATCATTTTAATAATAGTAAAACAATGTGTTTTTATCAGCTCAATAATAATCATAAATTTCTCAAATTTATGAGAAATACTCATTTTGTGTTTTGCTGGTTTCAGCAGTCTGACACATTAATTATTATTTCTGTCTCAGAGACACCAGCTATAAACATTTCCATATGATTTATCTGTGTTTATTCTCATTTTGGGCCTTTTTAGCATCACTCTGAAATCCAAACAAATGTGTGTGCTCTAGATTACAAGCTAAAGAAAGCAGCATTTATTCTACATAAAACCTGAAATGAGGCTTAATGGTGTCACCTTAAACAAATGTGCAAAGGGAAGAGATAAAAATATAAAATGTGGACACGGACTGGCTTTGGCAGTGGTGTAGGTGGGAGGTAACCAAAAGAAAAGGGGTTACAATAAACACACAATAAAAGACTAAGTATCTTTCCTCAGACACAGCTCGCTGTTGTTGGGGGTGGTTGGCGCTTTGGTGTTATGCTAATAACATATCTGAATGTGAAATTTGCCCCCTGACAAAAGGGGGAAGGTGAGAGGGGGATGGTGCACCAAAACACAAGAGGGGAGTCTCGGGGAGATTGGACAACCAGAGACACTTCTGTGGGCGTGGACACCGAGCTGAGGGCTTCCTGCTCGGCTGAACACGTGGTTCCGTGTCTGCCTCCCTGCTTGTCTGTCAGCGTGTGAAGGTTTCCAGCCCCTGTCTCTTCACTCCTTTCCCCTTTTATCCTCCCGTCAGCGCAGCAGACCGTCTCCTCTTTGCTTTTTTTTTTTTTACTCCATCCCTTACGCACCTCCTCCTCCCTCTCTCCTCCTCCTGCTACACCTCCCTGCTCCTCTTTGCGACGGATCCCGGGACCGCCGACAGCCAGGCCGCGGTCACTTCAGCGTGCATCCGCTCAGAGAAGATAGGGAGACGGGGAGAGTGTGTGAAAGTGTGTGTGAGTGCGTGTGCGCGCACCCGGCCGCAACCGGTCCACTCGTGATATTTACCCCCCTACTATCCCGCCTCGTTTTTCGGTCATGACGCTGGAAGCGATCCGCTACCGGGCCGGGTCTCTGCAGATCCTCAACCAGCTGCTGCTGCCTCACCAGACCGCTTACGACGAGGTCCGCTCGGTGCAGGACGCGTACGAGGCCATCAAGTCCATGAAGGTATGGAGCTGCTGTCTCCTTCTCCACCCCTCCCTCTCTCTGCCACCCCTGGCTCTCACCTACATGTCCTGCATGTCCATGTTCTCCCGTCGTGCGTGTTTTCCGTCGGCTCTTTGTGCTCCCACCGCTGCTCGCATGTGTTTCTCGCCGCCGTGGTCGGCCTGTATTTTTGTTTTGGAAGCACCCACAGCCCCCGTCACCCACTTTAACCACTCGATGTTTTATTTATAGTTTTCACATAATGCCAGCGCGACAAACTGCCTTCTGGGAAAACCAGTATAGACGTAGATATGGCATGATTTCTATGATGCTTTTTGTCAGCAGGGTAGATATCTGCACACAGGCACCCACCCATGAACATCTCCCCCTCCTCCTCTTTCTTTAGGAGAGATTATTGATGAATTATTAATGCCCTTTGCCAGGGTTCGTTTGCGTTTTGGTCTTGTGCTGCACTCAGTGACACCTTCTCTCCATTTATTTCTCCACTGCTGAAGCCCTGACAGACAGAGGTGTTCAGACAGCTGCATGTTGTTCAAGTTCTGTAACAGCTGGGAGCGTTCAGATGTTCACTTGTTAGGGCTGAGCAGTTATTCACTCTTTTGTCTTCCCAGAGACACACACATGCAGCAGCCACACGTCTGATCCTGTGTGTGTGTGTGTGTGTGAGACTGTGCCATATGCAGGGGGTGATGATAATGGAGTCTCAAGGCACAAAGAGAAATGACTCTAATTCACAGATGATATCGTTTCAGTCAAAGCTGTCGTGACAACTTTTGGCTTTGTGATCATCCAGTTGAAACTCTGTGGTAGGACTGGATTAAACGGAGCCTTCGGAAGCTGGCACAGGAACCAAAGAGGGGGACCGCGCTGTGATCACAACTGTCCTCTTCTTCCTCCTTCAGGTGCGTGGCGCTCCAGCCATCGCCATTGTCGGCTGCCTCAGCCTGGCTGTGGAGCTGCGTGCGGGCGCCGGGGGCGACGACCC